>AMYF01000113.1:0-67910 GCA_000315175.1 Herpotrichiellaceae sp. UM238 | reverse complement strand
CCCCGGGGGGAGGGTGGACACAATCAAGCATCCAGCCCCATGAACAGCCCACTCTACAAAACCAAACCAAAGCGCGTGTCTCCCGCACATCTTTCACCGCGCCAGCCCGTGCCGCCCCCCTTCTCAGCCACCGCCGATGTGCTACCCTGGCATGCGACCGGCCGGAACGCAGCGAGACGAGACGCTGACGAAAGGCATATTACGCTTGGGACGCTCCCCGCTGCGGCCGGCGTGGTTCGCTGGCTGAGTGAGTGAGTTCCCACAAAGAAGGCGCAGACGTCCCGAGCGAGTTACTGTATCTCGTCTGATTGGGGTGCCGGTTCTGGGACCGGCGAGGGGCGTGGGAGCACGGGCGCTCAACTCGTTAGATTCGGGGAGCGGGATCATGGTGGGTTAACATTGAGCGGGCCGGTTCAGTGTAGATAGTCATTCCTGGGGGCGTCAAAATGTCGGGTGCGAGTCGAGTGCCAGAGACAATGCGCACTCGCATCACTTAGGGTAAATTGTTTGACAGTATTCGTGTTGCATTATGCCGATGACGCTGTGAACAATACAATACTTTCGTCTTCGCTTTGACGACACACAATGATACAAAAGAATACAATGGTGGCCATGATTACCTGACATGTAGTTTTCAGCTTTTCCGCACTCCTTTTGCCTACGACGTTGACGCCGATGATGATAAGCAACCCGTGCAAATTCGGATACAGAGTTCGCGCTACTCAACAATGCTCAATACAAGAACGAATGGTCCGGTTCAAAAAGTTTAAAAAAAAAAGGCAAGGTTGAGTCGTAATCAAATGCTGCAACTCGTTAGCTCACAGCCCATCCTTCCCCATGGCACAAACTTACTAGATCTCGATAGGCGAAATCTGGTCGAAAGGGAAGAGCCAATTTCCTCCGGCTTCAACTTTTTCGAGCCTGTGCAGTCAGTCAGTCAGTCGTCGTTCTCGAGCTGCAGTCAAGGCTGGTAATGCAAGACTTACCAGTCATATGGCCACTCAATCAGATGCCCTTGCACTTTGCCCAACAACTCCTCCGCCTCAGCCAGACTCATCATATCATCACTCGCGCTAAAGTCTCGCCTTGATGATCTCGTTGTACCTCTTCGCCTCCGTCTCACAGAGCCAGAGTACGTCGTTGTGCCAGCCGTGGATGCACTTGCGCTCTTGCTAGTGGCGGTAGCATTGGTCGCCGTCACTTCGTTTTCGTTAGTGCTGTCGCCGTTAGAAGAAACTCGTGCAGTATCACTGCTCGACTCCTTTGAGTCCGGTCTCCCGCCATTCGCCAACGCCTCGTCCTCAGGCACACTCTGCAGCCCCTGCTTCTCATCAAGCGTTGGGAAAGCACGGGTGCTAAGGTCAGTGCCCTGCCGCTTCATCTGCGCCTTATTTGCCTGTTCCGCCCAGCCCTTCAGCGCATCTTTCTCCCTGTCCCGCTCTGCTTCGGTATCCTTGCCACTGCCATCACCAATGAAGTCTCGTACCAGGTTACGTGCATTACCAGCTGCTTTCTCGATATCACTCGGTATTTTACTCAAACTCCTAACCTGGGCAGCCGCCGTGCTCGTGCCAACACCCGGGGGACCAGTGCGTTTGTGAGTGGCGCTCTCGGGAAGATTGACTTTCCCAGCACTGTCATCTTTCCCCTGAAGCTGCTGGAATCGGTGTTCGTATGCAACATATTCGTGATAATCATTCCAATCTTTGACCAAATTATCAGGCATGCAGCGGAAGACAGCACGATAGATCTTCGTATTGTTCTCGGCGACGGTGTGCCATATTTCATCTGCGAAGGAGTCGATAATTGGGTCGTTCATGACATCGCGGTCCACGAGAGGATATCGAAGCTCGTGGAGAAGGGGGTAAGAGTGGTAAGACGTGGGGGCACTGTGAGAGCCGGCGCTGCCTCCGGAGCCAGTCCGGTCGAGGGATGGTCCGCCAATGTCAGTATCGTCGAGGTCGGGAAGGGCCGGCAGCTGCGAGAGCATGGGTAGACCCAGCTCCTCAGTATGCATTCTAGTCACACTGGGTCTAGGCGGCATAGGCGGATTTGGAGCCTCGATCTTCTGAACATACGATGGAAGGCGTGGAATGTCGCCGTGTTTGCGCGGGTGTTGGAGCGTGGCGTGGCCTTCAGGGCTGACGTCTTGAACGAGGATCTCTTTACCGCCACGGACGACAGTTGTGTCTCGGGCGCTGCCGTAGCCCGCTTTGTCAATCTCGGCCATGTGATCAAATCCTTCACCTTCAACATCTCGTTTGTGTTCGGCCTTACCTGTGACGCGCGGGTCTTCGGTTACTTTGCGATTGGCGCGGAGATTGGGGTTGCCAGCTTGTTCCCAGTCTACATCGTGGTTGAAGCTGGCGAGGATCTCATTGCGTTGCAGAAGCTCTTCTCTGAGTTCCCGGCCACGTGTATCCATAGGATCTTCGTCATCGCCATCGTCGAGTGCCGCAGGTTGTGCAGGTGCCTTATCTTTGCCCTCAGTCTTTTGGCGTTCTTTCTCCATGACTTGAGCATCTTCCATAATTTTGTCTACGTCAAGACCGAGATGTTCTCGCATGAGTCTCATACGCAGGCTGTATGCAAATCTGCCAACGTGGTAAGGCTGGCCATTCATACGAGACCAGAACATATCTGTGTCTCGGACGACGGCTGCCACTTCAGAATCGCGGTTGCCGAGCTGTGATCGTTCATTGATATTCGCCGAACCGATCAAGGCTATTCGATCGTCAACAATGATAACTTTAGCGTGAATGTAGAGCTGCTCTGTGGCCAGTGCCTGTCGAGGACCAATCTTGCCCCACTGCCGTAGACTGTAGAACTGAATGTAGTCTTCTGGTTCAATGCCGAGTGCCTTGAGCCTTCCAAAGATTGAGCTCTCTCCTCGGCAAATGCTGCGGTATTGATACTGCATGATAAGCCGTACACTGGTACCGCCTTCCTCTTCGACAGTGTTTTGGAATCCAGGTATTAGCGGAATAACAATGATGGCTCGCCATGCCTCATCGTTATTTGCAGCTCTCGTTATACGCTCAACTAGAGCATCGCCAATTTTGTTGTACACCGTGGCACCTTCCGTTTGACAGCTTGTGATAAAGAACTGGTTCTCCATGTACACAAAGTGCTCCGATTCCTCGATCATTTTGACATATGCATTCATGATGCTATGCTCAGTCTTTTCAGGGGTCCCAATGGACCAAGAGCCTGCCGAGCGTAGCAGTTGTACTTCGCAGGTACCATCTAGCCCAAGTGCATCGAGATCAGCAGGATTGAAATCCGGTGGGGGGATTAAGAAAGGCGTTGGTCGCGTTGGCTTTCTTTGTCGCAGAATATAATTCCACCTTTGCACAAAGTGCCTTGTGAGATCTCGGGCAGGCTGTCCTACCACCGACATCGAGATATCGTGCCATGGCATTCTCGCCACCTGACTTCGATCGTACATCTCTTCATACGGCTTATTCAGAGCGTAAAAATCCTGTATTCGTGGATTCGAATAGTCTTTGCCGGGCCACAATTGACAATGATCTCCATCTTTCGGGAACTCAACAGCATCAAAACCAGTAGGCTTGTCATCTGTCAAGGTATGCTGAGGCGTGTCCCATCGGCCAAAACATAGATCAATTCCACCAACAAATGCCAGCGTATGATCAACGATACATAATTTCTCATGATGTGCCCAAAAGAAGGTATTCTGCCTGAACTGGTTTGGCGATCTCTGCACAAAGACATTCGGGTGCAAATCCAGCAGACTGAACTTTGTGTACTGCGAATCGATGGGAATAGCAGCATCAATGTTCCGATACACGATAACGAATATTTTGACACCTTGCTCAGCTTTGCGTTTCAATATGCGGTCTAAACGCCACTTCTGACTTATAGCAGCGGGTCTGCGCATGTAGAGCTCAGGGCTCAACCACCAGTCATGGATGTAGATGACGTCTTTTGCTTGATCGAGGGCTCGAGACACCAGCCACATGTGATCTCTTCCGTCGACAAGCCATTGTGCGAAGCATTTTGTTCGAACGGGCGCAAAACTGTCGAATCTGTTCTTCTGGCACCACGACGAAGTGTTCATCGTGTTGCGAATTGATTCTTCAAATTGGTATAGCACCCTTTCGTTGCGTGCAAGAAGCTTGAGACGTCTCTCCGAGTTGACGAGTTTCAATCTATGATGCTGAGGATGTTTTGCTATCTCTTTTGATGTCGCTGCGATTTCCTTTGCCGCTTTGCCGAGTTCTCTTTTCTCTTTGCCCTCTTTTGGCATTGGCTTCGAAGACTGTATCCTGAAGTCAGAGTCGAAAAGGAAAACATCGTAGACATGCATGGTGTCGGGTGAATCGACGCAGACGATGTAACTGTGTCGGACCAGGAACCATTTTGGCGTATGTCTGTTCTTCACGTTCCTGGGAGTCAAGGTCTTCCTGAAATCGAGCCCTTTGGCAGATCGAATCAGCAGGTAGCCCTCCTTGCCATGATAGCTGCCTTCGCTGGCGAGTCTCATGCCCATCGCTGATATTTCCAGAAACTTGCAAAGCCTATTGGCGTCGGCTCGGAAGAGCATGAACTTGATCATCCTTTGAAGATAAACTTCGAGCATCTTGCGTTGCCTCTGAGGAAAGTGCAGATCTCGTTCTTTGTCCTGCTCCCTGCCTCTTCTAAAGAGCAAGGTCCCTCCTGGCGTGGTCGGCGTATTATCTGGACCTAAGCTGGATCTCCTGCGATTCAGCATGAATGACGTTCGAGTACGACTCCTTGAGCCTAGTCCAGGTCTTTCCGCATCGGTTGCGGCTCCCTCAGCTTCTGGCAATGGGTCGTCCTCTTCGTCATCTGTCTCATCATCGAACCCCCGAATGCCTTTCAATGCAGGAAATACAGAGAATGGGAACTTTGGGAATTTCTTTTGTCCCTCGCCCCGACCTTTGATCTTCTCTGACTGATAGTGAAGCTTGTATTTCAGATGCATGTTCACAAAGTCTCGCAATGTTCGGCGAATGACCCATTTCATGCGATTGATGCCATTGCCGTACTCAAGCTCGATTCGAAAGATGAGGTGTCTATCACCCTCGGCAGGCTGCTCAGGGTCTTTGTATTTGATTGTCTCGCTATCGGTAACGGCAACTTTGAGTTGCTCTAGCAAAGCAGGAATTCTCCTGCTTCCATGCTCATCTCTTTGAAAGACGCTTGCAAGAATCAAAGCAGCGGGGCTACCGGCGGCCAGTTCAGCAAGCAGTTCAGCGGATTTCTCCTGGTCTTGAGTAAGCCTCTCTCTCTTCTTTCCTTGAGCCAAAGCTCGCAGGCCATTCTTGAGTTGTTTCCATCTAGCACCCGTCATGGTAGTACTGCGATCAGGAAATAATTTTCTCCTCGGCTTCGACCCTTCAGCGTTGGGAGGAGTTCCGGGTTGTTGGTCCCTGGAGGTTTCCATACGCAGACTGAGCGGCTTCAAAGGTCTCCTCCCTGTGCCTTCTGGTGTCCGTTCGTCACCACTTCGTTGGCCGCCGTAGCTTATTCCTCGCAAGGGATGTCTTGGTGTCCAAGGCGAAGGAACGCCCTCCAGCTTCCTCCGTCCTTCATCTTCAGAAACACCGGTCACCAAATCAGGGTCGGTAATCCTTCTCGATAGCAAAAAAGGTCGAGCAAGGTTTGAAGGTTGAGCAGACTGTGTTGGATGCAGTTCCGATCGCAAGCCCTGAGGCGAGACAGGAGCACTCTCAGAGTCGTCTGGTCGTCGACCTATCTTCCGCTTTCTTTTGTTTAGGGTAGGAGTGAAAGCACTCTCAGCACCGCTTTCCTCGTCGGCATCAGCATCAGTATCGTCCTCGTCTATAGTAGCAGAGAAGGCAACGTCATTCCGTTCGTCGCGTGCGTCCTGCGAGCGGTAAGTCAGGCCACTAGGAGTTCGGACATGGGTTAAGCCTTGAGCAGAGGCTAGAGCACGTAGCCTAGAATACAGGCTTGTTGTCTTGCTCGTGTCGTGCTTGTTGTCGTCTCCTGGACCTGTAGGGCTGTTGCTCTGCGACACTGGCTCGTTGACCTCGGGCGCATCTCTCGAGAATTGAACACTCTTCCTCACTTTTGCCTGCCCCTCAGCCTCAGGTACTTCATCTTCAGGTACTGTGCTCATTCGAGTTGCGATAGGAGACTGTTCCGCAGAGGCAGGGTCGTTGGGCCTTCCAGATCGCAGGTTCGGGGATCTCACGGCGTTGAGCACTTTGTTCGGCGGGTTCGGCGTGGTGTCGAGGTTTTGTTTGTCTGGAGACGAGTTACGAGGAGAGGCTGAAGACGATCGGGTGGAGGAGAGGACGGCACCATTCTCGAAGCGGTCGTTGTGCTTCCACTCGGCTTGTCCTTTTGACTGAAGCTTCTCTGGAGCTATGGTGACCTGCGAGTGGACACTGTCCTCCACCAGCCCGTTCACACCATTGACATGTGGTTGCTCATTGCGGTCCGCTGCGGCGTCCTGCACCGCAGTACTCATGCTCAGCTCAAAGCGTTCACAACACAGGCTTTGAGCCTATTCCCTTCTCTTGAGGTACAGCTTTTGTCATAACATGGAGGCCACCTTCCACTCTGCTCCGAGAAACCCAGAACGAGCACCCAATGGCTGTGGCTGTGTGACTGCCTCAAAGAGACGGGTTCCTTCCCAGTATTTTGATACCCTAGAGAGAGCATACAACGTCAACAAAGTCGTTGGAGGAACGTCAGCTACCGAGAAGTGAACATGAAAAAAAAAACACTGAATGAAGGTGATGAATTGGTTGGTGTCGTGCTCAGCTTCCTTCGCATCATGCAGCGTATCACGAGAACCCGGCCAACGCAGTCGCAGCCAAGGTTCTTGTTTCCGTCTCCGCTGACACCTGGGAAGGCCCAGTAATTGCTAGGGCTGACGGTGCGCCCCTAAGCACATGTGGGTTCGAGCCAGAATCCACCCGTATTCAAGTACGATTGGCTGTACCAGGACTCCGGCGAGCCTAGCTTCTTGCCCGAGATTGTGCTTAAACTCCTTTTAGCAATGATATCGTTCTTATAGAACCCTAACACATTTCATCGACATTCCAACGTCAAGCAAATAGAGTGTGTTCGTCCACGCCATCAAGATTGTCGTAGAGGACGGTACTAGGTGCGCGTGTATACGTCGATACAATGAGTTCGCAAATTAGATCAATGTCCAGTAGAGGCAGTCGCTCATAGAACGGAACAACAGTCTACTACTCCAACTTGGTAAAACTGTTAACCAAGGAGGACCGGATCTTGAATGCTCATCGAAACCAAAATCCTGAATCTGGCATTTTCACACTTCCAAAACCCAGCAGCATCTCAAGTGCCAGTTGGCCCTGGTCCGGAGAGGGCAGCATCGGCGAATAGCCTTTCACCCTGGTCGTGCCCCTTTCCCCCTCACCAAAACGCCCAACCCACAAGCAGCAGCACCACATCCCGAAAACATGATCAAACTCCCATACTCACCCCCATATGCAAGCATACTCCTCCCGACCGACCCGACCTTTAAAAGCTCAACGCCCGACAATCCACCCACAACATATCCTATACCCCTGGCGCCGTTCATGAGTCCCATAATCAATGCCGTGTCAACAACCTCACCACGCTCCTCTGCTTCTTTCGCAATGTGCTTCACGATACCGCCCCAGGTCGAACTATAGCCACCTGCGAAGAACCCCCAGGTGACACTGAACAGCACTAACAACGCCACATCGACTCTATTGGGAGTAGAAGGGATGAGACCCCAGAGAAGGAATATCGGGATCGCAGCGCCGAGAGCAGATAGCGCACTTACCCAGCTTATGCTGAGACGCCGGTTTCCAAAGACTCGCGAACGCTCGCCGTCGGAAACGGCTCCAAACCAGAGCGAAGCGAAGATAGAAGGGACATTCAAGGCGACCAGGATCAATGCGCTGTTCGACGGACTGAATTCAAGAGCTGACGCGGCGAATGCAACGAGATATGTCTGAGGAATGCCGTAGGATGCGCTGAAAATGACGTTTGCGAGGCTGTAGGTTGGGAATGTCCTGTGCTTCAGGAAGCTCCAGGATGTGCGTCGGTCGTGGCGGGATCTTTCAGCACTTGAATATGAGGAGCCCGCTGCGTCTGTAGAACGAAGTGGAATCCGTCGTTTGAGTAGAAAAGGTGCAGGGACAACGCTGATCGCTACGATGCCAGCCCAAATGAGCAGAGTCGTTCGATAGCCCACGTGAGTCAGCATCGAGGAAAAGATTGGTGGGCATGCCACACCAACGGCGCTTTTCATAGATAAAGTCACGCCGTATCCGAAGCCTTTTCGTTGGATGTACCATTCGTCCATGTAGACGGTACTCGCGCTGTAAAGAAGCGTAGCGCCTAATGCTTGGAGGACGCCTTGTGTGAGGATGAGGTGTGAGACATGGGTAGCAAAGGTAGACGCTACTATGCTGGCTATAGAGAGGAATCCACCGAGTGTGAAGGCGTGCATACGAAGCCGAGTGAGTCGCCGTGCCAGGAGGCCAAACAGAAACGGCATGGACATATAAAGGATGCCGTTAAGAGTCGTGCCGATGGCACCTGTTGCAGAAATGCTGCCCGCCAGCTCGAGGCCCGAGTCGGGGCTTGTATAAAATTCTTGAAAGACACCATAGGACATTGAGAAGCCTGGAGAACGGTCAGCCATTACTTGTGGACCTTTTCAGGGCCATGGCAGTGGCAGGAAGTCATTGAAGAGTTGATTTCTGGTGCAATAACAATCGAACCTACCCCATATGGGTACTTGCGAGATACAGCATGCTAACAATGTTAGGCGCGCTTGTCGACCGCCATCAGCCGGCGGCAGTTGTCTCTCTCTTCTGAAGCCATCTGGAGTATTCGACGGCTCCCTCAGCTCATGCTCGATGGCTGCTTCGGCAGACTCCATGTTAGTTGCGCTTTGGGAGGGCTTGTTTTCGCCCAGTATATTTGGGCAAGAAGACCATGATTGCAAGAAAAATTCGGAATTGAGGCATGCGCGAAAGGCTTTTCTTTATGCTTCTACAGCTCGAGCATTGCGGCTGCAGACTGGCGTCCAAAACTTTGTACAGTACATTTAATTCGCTGTAATGCATCGTTGGTGCTCCCCTATCTCGAAAGTCCCTCGGACAAAAGCGCTAGGGTTATGATCCAAATAGATGTATATGGAAACTTACGTTGCACAATAATGCATACGCGCGGGCTCCTCGATTTACAATCTTATGGCAATAGACTGCTTCCGAGTGGTTGTTGGCGGGCAAGGATTATATCACAATGCCGCTGCGACTACATAGGAGTCTATGCCGACCAAGCTTGGCTTGGTAGCGCCGTTGGCTGTTCCAACAGACTTTTGCTGATGGCACGTTCTTCAAACACAGACAGTGAATGCTCTCAGCAACGTAAGTAATATTCAAGAAACCGGCAAATGCACAGAGAGTGGTGAAGACGATCAATTGTGTCGTCTCGCGTGGAAGCCCATACAGCTAGCCGCTGAGACCCAGCAGCTGGCATTGCACATATATCCGTGAGCAATTCTGCTATGTATCTTACATAGGATCGTACTCAGACTCCGCTCTTCCTCAACGCCCCCTTAGAACATCACATACAACAAGCTGGTCACCCGTCATGACCTCAATTCATAAATTCGTGTTCATGCCTATGATGTCATGTTTCTGTACAGACATCCGCCCAGGTCCTTTTTATGTACAACCGACGACCGTGAAAATGTAACCGGATAGTTATTAGTGAAAAATCAACCACAACCATGCAACCCCTGATACCATTCTGGGTAACGCAAACTCTGCGATAGCGGGGTTGGGAGTGGCAACGGATGCTGAACCGACGGTGATGACCGAAGCTGCGGCTGAGCTGACGACAGATTCTAGCCTGATCGTTGCATACCAGCTTGCATTCCGCCGTTGGGCATTGCCATACCATAGGGGTTCATTTGCTGGTGGGCGAATGCAGCGTTAGGGTCTTGCATGCCAGCCAAGAACTGGCCAATGCCTTGCGCATGACCTACAGGACAATCTTTGTGTTGGATGAGCAGGTTTCTGAGATTTCTGATTTCGTCATGTAACGTTGCGACCTGAGTGTTGAGAGAATCGTTCTCCGCCGAGTACATTTCGACCTTGGCCTGGAGGTTCGCAAGCCACTGCTTCTTGCGTTGTCGACATTTGAGGGCAGCAACTCTGTCTCATATTAGGTAAGTTTTGAGGCAGGTAGACAAATACACGTACCTGTTTCGTTCTAGGAAATTCCTTCTCTTCTCCTCGTCAGTCATCTTCTTACCACCCTTACCACCGTTCTTAACATCCTCCTGTCCATCATGGTCGTCTTCATCCACATCACTTCCGTCATCCATGTCGGCGTCTGGATCCAGTGCGGGATCGACATTAGCAGCACCATTATTGCCCTTTTGTCGCTTGTTACCACCTTTTTGGGAGGCTTCAGATTTCCGACGACCGTTGGCAGATTGTGCCTTGCCACCTTTCTTACCCCGTGTATTTGTCTTTGTGTCATTAGACTCTGGGCTTTCAGCGTTCTCAGCCGAGGCGTTTGACGTGCGCGGCCCGCTTTGACTCCGCGTCTGCATCTGTTGCTGATTGTTCTGTGCGAATTGATTGGCTTGACCGCCCTTAGCGAGCATGAATAGACCGTTCGCAGCGTCGGTCGCGTCGTGTTGGGCGTCCATTGCACCGTTCTGGTTTGACTGTTCCTGAGGATTCGAGGTGGCAGGATACTGGTTCTTGTTCCGTGCGGCGGCATTCATAGCAGTGCGATGGAAGTCCAGGGTGCCAGGTGTGGCACCTCCACTTTGAAGAGAGTTGAAAAGAGCTTGCGAATTTGGACTCGGAGCAGGAAACATAGACCCCCCGCCACCGGGGGTGAGACCTGTCCTTAACGATGACTCGTTGGGAGTGGGGAAGCCACGAGAGATGTTGCCGAAGTAATCACCTCCTCCAGCAGGACCCTCCAGCATTGCAGGGCTGAGGGGCCCAGCTCTTAGACCTTGATTCCAGCTGTAGCCCGAGGTGTTGTTTGCGCCGGGAATGGCGGGTGACTCGAGCGCGGCTACGGGCGGCAGCAAGTTTTTCCCAGGTGTCTCGGTCGAAGGTGCTCCAAAGGACTGCTCAAAAGGGTTGAACTCGAGGCCGCTGTTGTTGTGATGAGCCGAGGAAAAGTAGTCGGGCGTTTGGGTGGTGTTTGACGGCGCAGGCTTCGGAGGAGGTGCTAACGGTTCAGTCACCTGCGTCGACGGCTTTGCGTCTTCGGGTTGTGACGTCGACTGATCTGTACGACGCGACATTAGTGTATTGGTGACGGACGGGCGAAGAGGATTGCCTACCTAGCGCAGTTCGTTTTGACTGAGTGGGCGAATTTTTCTTCGAGTCTAGTGAGCTGATGTTAGCTGCGTGCCGCATGGCATTGAGAGACAGCGAATGACAGCGACGATGAGAATCGAATCGGCAACGAGCATGACCAATTCGGTCCAAACGGCGATGAGATACGAGGGAGATGGAGATGGGTGAGTATGATGAAATGTGATGTCACTGTGCCGCAAACCGTAGGTGGTGACGGTTACGGTGAAATGTGTGCGAAGGCGAGTCGAGGGCTGGTACAAAAAACTCTTCGGGGTGTCTACGTACCTGAACCAGTGCCTGATTCCTGGGTAACAGCTTTAGACTCGGCCATGTTCTCGTGCAGGTTAGGTGCCAGGACAGTGGTGGACATGACACAAAACACGGGTAGGGTAAGCCAGGTGTGTGCACGTAGTGCAGGAGCAGAACGAAATGAGAAAGAATGACGCACGATGGAAGAGCAGTGACGTGGGAGAGGTTGGCAGACTTAATAAAGCAGATTTGGCGGCCGTGCAGCCGTGCAGGTTCGCAGCGGCGGACAAGCACCACCAAGGAGGCGACAGTAAGAAAGATCCACCTCAAGTGGTTCGAGTGGAGTAGAGCGTTTGCATGGAGCCAATCGAGCATAAAAAGACCAATCTCGCATTCCAACCTTCACACCATTCCTCTTTGCAGACAGAGGATCGGAGATTGTTTTGCAGCGTGGCCACCTTTCGAGGTCGCTCTACAGGTGTGTATCATGCTCTCTCAGTCCTGCCTGTGTCTCTGCTTTGACTCTCGACTGCCAGGACATCTGTTCTGTGTTGAGGCAGTCATGGCTTTGGGGGCGTTCACAACGTTGATGCTGAAGGTTGAGAATTCATTGGTAATACAGCCTGGGTGCGGACCAGCGTTGTACTCTTTTCCTATTGGTCGTCTCCTTCTTGCGTCCTTCCGTTTGAATTTGAGTGAAGGTTCTGGCTGAGGTCTACACGGCGTTTGTGTGGTGTCTACATTCACGCTTCTGACGCCGGTGGCCAATGAAAAGCGACAAGACCTTTAACACCCCAGAGATTTCCTGCGTTCCGGAAGGGAACTGCAACATTTTGCATGATGACGTATATCCTTTCGGATTGTTCTCGAGCGAATCATCGTCGCGTGCTTTGGATACGCCATACAATCCCGCGCGGGCTTGAGGGCCTTAGTCGTCTTGCCCTGATTTATAGTGCTACTGACTATGGGTTTGTCTGAGAATTGGCTGTATAGGCTGCGTGCCCCATTCTACACGCAGATCAGAGCTGCAGACATGACTCGTGAATTGCGCGATCGAATGAATTAAAAAGATGCGCCAGACGCATTCTCGCGTCAAAATCTGGCCAAATTGTAATGGTGCCGCAAAGACTCCACTTCTGTTTACTGGGGGCACAGTGCGTGGTCTTCCAGAATTAAGATGTGCTGTGCCGAGAAGCGCGCAACCACTATGGCTATACATCAACTGAGAAGGATTTAGATGTGCTGTTGTGTCACGCTCAAATCTGAGGCCGACTAGCACTGTCGCGGCCGCTAAGCTCGCGATATCACAAGATCCACACAGATGGCCCAAGCTAACGCAGGGACGAGCGCATATGAAGTCTTCACATATTGTGAAGCATCGGTAGACGGCCAATCCGTCTATCTACGAAACGGTAGCTCAACTCCATGGCTCAGAAACAATAAAAGGGCAATGCGGTGTGCAGAAAAGAACCGGTCGGTCCCTGGTTGCTTGCTGTGCAGTATCTGACACAAAGGAATCAAACTCATCAAGACTCTCTCGTGCTCAAGGGTTTGGAACCAGACGCCTGTTGTCTAAGAAGTGTAGTCGATATAAGCCAAAGCCCGGTCTAGGGTCGCTTTTTGAGGGCACTAGAACCCTGAGTTTCTCTATTGAAACAGCGCTTGCAGTGTTTTCCAGGCTTTCTTGGGTATACTTTGCCTAGTCTATGCACTTGGACACATCCAACGCCCAGCTGATGCTTGTGTCATGTGTGCCAATCCCATGTTGTACATACCTACTTGTAGAAGTCAAATTTGTCCTTCTCTTGCGCCCCCTTCACCTGGCTTGAATAGGCTTCCTCAAGATCAGACTGGATAATGTTGTATCTGTTCTTGCGCACTGCCCTGAGACCAGCTTCTTGCATGATTGCCGCAATGATGGCTCCTGAGAGAGGATCATTGCGGACAATGAGAGAATCCAGGTCAACTTCGGGTGACAAGGACATCTTGCCTGCAATGGTCGAGAAGATCAACCGTCGTTCTCTTCGATCCCGCAGTGACGGAAATTCAATCTTGCGGTCGAGTCGACCTGGACGCAATAGTGCAGGATCTAGCGTGTCCGCTCTGTTCGTAGCCATGATGACCTTGACGTTACTTGTTTGGTCGAAACCATCCATTTGATTGAGCAGCTCCAGCAGGATGCGCTGAACTTCTCGATCAGCACCAGTCTGCGCGTCGAAACGCTTCGTTGCAATGGCATCGATCTCGTCAATGAAAATGATGGCGGGCGAATTTTCTCTTGCCATTCTGAAGACATCCCGCACCATACGTGGCCCTTCACCAAGGTATTTCTGCACGAATTCTGAGCCGACCACTCTGATGAAGCTTGCCGTTGTGCTGTTCGCCACCGCCTTGACCAGCATAGTCTTTCCTGTACCAGGAGGACCATACAGCAACACACCGCGTGGTGGATCGATCCCAATTTGCTTGTAGAGGTCGAAATGTGTCAGAGGCAATTCCACTGCTTCTCGGATTTCTTGTTTCTGCATGTCAAGGCCTCCGACATCCGCGTACGTAACATCTGGCTTCTGGTCTGCGCCCAGCATTGCAATTGATGAATCTGCTTCAGGTGGAAGGATGTCGACCAATGAATTCGAATGACGATGCAGAGCGACAGAGGAGGACGGCTTCAGCTTCTCTCGATCGAGCGTCGACAAGATGCGAACCACATAATTTGATCCCGTCGACGACTGTACAATCCCAGTACTGCGCGATGTTAGCAACGTGAGGAATATCAAAAACAGGCAGTCCTCCTTACTTTTGATCAATGGCTTCCATGAACTGGCCGATGACAAGTGGCACGCTCTGTATGCGCTTGATCTCTTCTTGTGCTCTGACCAGTTCCCGTTTCAGCGATCTCTGTTCATCCTTGATGTATTCTTCTTGCAGTTTGATATACTCGAGATGCCTCTGGAGACGTTTGAGGGTTGCATATTCATCGTTATTATCATGGCCCGAGCCCTCTAAGAAGTCGATATCAGGAATCGAGTCTGGACCTGCCATCCTCTTGTGAGGCGCCATTGCGTTGACTGGGGGTTCGAGGAGGACATCGCCCATTTTGTGTCCAGGAGCCTAATGGAAGAGGAAAGATGAAATCAAGAGAAGTGCTTATGGCGTGAGGCAGTTTACCGGCCGTGCTGCACCCGCGGATAGTGGGACAGGGTTGTAATTATCTGATCGTTTGTGCTGGTTTGCTGATTTCGCTGTAGGCATTCAATGGGACGCGAGGCAATGTACTGACTAGCCTTGCCCGAACAAGCAGGCTGCGCTAATCTACTATTGGGCTGGCCTGAGAGGAGAACCTCGTGCGCCGCTTGCCGGCAGGCAAAAGCCAGCTGTGTGAGCCGAATGCTACAGATTGTCATACTATTATTTCCGCAGATTCTCTCGATTACTATTGACCAGCTTTGCACAAGACATGCATCCAGTAGCGTGAAAGTATATCATTGCATACCCTCCTCTGAGAAATTGCCGTCCCGGAACCACGGTTCGAGGTCCAAGGCTTGTTCTTGGCGTTGGGGTCCGGTGCAGCAAAGCTGTCCATTAAGACAGCGTGCTCTAGAATGAGTGCACTATCACAAACAGCAGGCGTTTTATTTCTTTTGAGGATAATGTCTAGTAATGGGACAAATTCAGAGGCAGACAAGCTGCTTACCACGGGCACAAGTGACACGCCAAGTTGGTGCTAGTGTGTGGCAACATTGGCCACGTTTAGAGGGAGTCTAGGATCGGGTGGAGCCTATTCCGCTAGATTGGCATTTTTACAGTTTCATCATCCGCTGAATCCCTCGTCGACTCTCACCGATTAGCAGATGCAAGCATCATGTAACAGCGAAGAGCTCTCGATCTCAGACCAGCTTGCAGGCACCTGTATTTCAAGAGCTCGGCAGGGAGCATTGTTAGCTGCAGGAGGTGAAAAGAAATGAGCGCGTGCGACGTATCGGATGGCTATCAGACAGGGATCGCTGGCCTAATTCGGCAGGATTGACAAGTGATGTTTTCCGTACGGCCAATACCACTAAGATGCTGCTGCAGCTCATCCACGAGACCTTGAAACGCTTTCAGACCCTACCGATATCATGTCCTGTGCCTTTTGGATTCTATAGACTCATTCTTGATGCTTTTGCATCTGTTTGTGGGAAATGATGCTGCTTGATCACTCTAGGTGCTGGTGTATTTTCAGGACCTGACGAAAGGCGGAAACAGCGGGCTGCCATTGGATGGCTCAAAATAGTGATGACAGGTTTTCGCAGTGTTTTTTCCTCGCCAAAACGCTTTCTCCTTCTCTGGCTGTGCCAACAGAATTTGAAGCCCGTTCTTCTGATTGCTTCTCGTGTGGTAGAACTGCTCCTACTTGCACATTTCGTTTTCTGCTTAGCCTCTCCCCCACTTTTTTCAATCATCTGTCAAGCCCTAACGGCGCGTGCTTGTGCTCACAGACTGTGCCACGTCCCAACTTGGCCTGGATTGGGCCTTCGTTACGTGTTTCTGGTGGTATCCCAGATCTAGGATCCCCTTCATCCAGCCATTCCGGTGAGCTAAATCTTCCCTTCTCGAATCCTGAATCGGCCTTATATTCCGGCCTAACCCCAGTTCGTCTCACGATTGGAAGTGTCGCTGGTGGAGTCGGCAGCCTATCTCTCACCTTCTTGAGTTGCTCACCAGGCACATGGCTGGCGAGGGCCAAAGAACTCAAAACCCAAAGAACAACCGAAACCCACCACTAGCGCCCTGACTGTCGTGCATTTGGCTCTCACAAGCACTGGCGTCGATGCAGAAGCACCACTGCTGATTTCAACACTTGCGCGTCTTCAATACTCACCGAATGCTGTCAATGTTGAGAATTGATTGCTGACCCATGGCCCTTATAGGCGTTTGGAGAGAGGCCAGTGGGCGCTGGCTCCCGCTAAGCTGTTTTAGACCGGCCCCATCTTTTGAGCGTTTCTTTGTCGCAAGTCGCACCTGAACACACTGGCAATCTGGCGACCATCGGTTCGCACATCGAGAAACGCTCTGACACCCCCTTCCGCTAATTCGTGCCAGCCCGGTAAGCAATCCTGCCTGATCCCGCTCTGACTTCCATCTTGCTCTTGCCTTATTGTATCACATGCGTTGGTGTCTCGCCATACCGCACCTCACCTTATCCTTGCGGTTGACGCGTCTCACAACCAGCCCATCCACCCCAGTCCCTCTGAGCGCAGTCCATCGATGAGCACTCTGCCCTTATCGTTCGTCCGAATGCACCCCTCAAGACCACTTTCGTAAACCATTGGTGATGGAAAAGCCTTCTGACGACCGTATGCTGATGAATATGTCTGACAGCAGCAAATGGATAACTGCGACTGCGCGCCGAGCTGAATATGAACCAGTGGCTAAACGAGTCGAACTACATCCAGAACGGTCATGCTACACTCGGTCCGACACCAGATGTCCCGATGTCCTTCCCCCAACAGCCTCAGACCATCAACCCTGCTCAATTTCAGAACCCGCCCTACCTCAATGGCGCCGCCAGGACTGCCTCGCCGGCATTCCATCAGCCCATGCAATATCAGACCAGCCAGGTAATACCCTCGAAAAGATCGAGAGAAGATAGTCTAGGTACATCTCCCAGACAATCACAAACTGCGCCGCCAGGTTCACGGTCGCAAACACCTGGTCAAGGATCATATCCTGTCTTCAATCCGCAGGCCAATGGCGCACCTCAATTTACAAGCGCGCCGACTCCTTTCCAACACCTCCAGGCTTCCAGCAATGCGACACCATCGCCAACCATGCAACAGCTGGCTTTTGCGCAGGGCGCCGGTGCTGCGCAACGAGTCTCGACTGCCTCTCCGAGCCCGTTCTCACCTCAGCATGCCATGCCAGGTGCCTCGCCCGGACCCTCGGATCGCGCAAGTCGGGTCGGAACGCCTCAGGATGCGCCGCAGAACTTCATGCAGAGCCCTACTTCAAACCCCAATTTCAACCTTCAACAATTTGGACAGGGCATGATGAACCAGACGAACATGGGCCAGATGACTATGGGCCAACAGCAGATGTCTCAGGCGTCGATGAACCCGGCGCAGATCTATCAAAGGCAGTTGCAGCAACAGATATCGCAATTGAGCCGGCAAAATGCAGTAGCGGCCAATGGCATGGGCTCAGGCCCGCAGGGACAGGTGGGCATGTACCCAAATGGTCCTGCGCAATCCGGAACAACGCACTCAAGAATGAGTCAACCTCCAACGCCTACAGACTTTTTTCGGGGACTGCAGCAATTTTGTGCTGCTAAGGGTAGACCATTAGAAATGAGGCCCCATATCTGTGGCAGATCTGTTGATGCTATGCGATTATACCAGGCTATATTCAAAGGTGGTGGCTCGAACAGAATCACAAAGTTGAACCAGTGGCCCGCCGTGGCTCAGGCTCTACAACAGTTTCCACCTCAGCAACTCCTTCAGGCTGCAACGGAATTGCAACAGTATTGGGTGAGCAATGTGAGCGCGTATGAGCAAATGTGGATACATCAACAAAGACAGATAGCACAAAGACAGCAGGATCCTAACCAGAATCAGATGTCGCCGGTCCGAGACGTACCTCAGCAGAACAACATGAACAACCATCAGAGGGCGCCCTCGGAGTTTCTGCAACCAAGCATGAATGCTAAAGCACCAAGTGTCCCTCAAGCGAATGGTCTCGCGCCAACGAAGGATCAAAATGAGCAGATCTCAGGACATCAGAGGCAAAGTACGTCACGGCAACTCGATCCTGCTCAGATCAATGGCCTCCAAAGTGATTCTCAATTGGACACTTTGCAGAAACGTCCGTCTAGTGCAGTCAAATCAGAGCCCGAAACAGAATTGACGATGCCGATGCAGAAGCCCATAGAGGATCCTTTCGTACCCGAGGTCATGTCACCATGTCGAAATCATGGGCCTATCAATCTCGAGGAGGTTTACGGTCTCGGCCAGCACATAATAGAGACAAAGCCGGTGGTGCCTAGCATACGAGAACTCGGCGTTGTCGACATTCACGCACTTACTATGGCAATCAAATCTGGTATGCACGGCGAGACTAGGAATGCGCTTGACAACCTGGTGACCCTGTCGAGCGAGCCTTCCTTACAGATTCAGCTCGATCTGTGCGACGATCTCATGGAGACTCTGGTGGATTGTGCGCAAATCGAGGTCGACTTCCTTGCAGAACATGCCTCAGAAGTCTCCGACGAAGTTTCTCTATCGTCCTATGAGGAGCTCGTACGAGCATGCCACACCGAGTCGAAAATACTTCAACCAACACCGCCGTTCGGTAGCCTTGATTACGACCTCGATCGAGCAGCAGACCGCCTGATATGTATCACAACTTTGATTAGGAACTTCTCTTTCTACGAGCCGAATTTTGCGACCCTAGGACAGCAAGATGTTGTGCAACTTGTTACACGAGTCATCCAACATGTTGGAACGAAAGATATGCCTTTACGCACTTCACGAAACACCTTAGACTTTATGAAGGATATCATCATATACCTCAGCAACCTGTCTTCTTCGTTGCACATGCCAAGCAAGCAGGATGCACTTTGTCTGCTCCATTTCCTGCTAGCTTTCGCACCCACACCATCTCCAATTTCGTCGACCAGTGAGAGGATAGCATTCTCCCCCTATATACCCAACATCCACAAGTATCTACCTCCGGCAGTGGACAGCATAGCGAAGCTTCTAGCAAGAGACGAACCAAATAGAGTCTACTTCAAAGCCATCTTTGTCGCCGATGGCCGCGCCTCGATACCTTACGAATTGCTGACTCGTGCTTTTGGCTTGGTCGTCGCACCCGTCCCGCACAGTTCAGCGCAACTTCGTGCTCAGATCGAAGCCCGCAAGCCTTTCCTCCTGCAAGGGCTGCTCGCGGCAGAAATCCTCGCGAGCTTAGCGCCTGGTTCAGAGAATCCGCTAGCACGATCATGGCTACAATCGGATGATTGTTTTGCAGGCAATATGCTCAAGATGGCCAACGTACTCAGCTCGCAATCCTCATCAGTGGGCACATCCCGGCAGCAGCAAAACAACAGGCAGATGCCAGGTCAGCGTGGCCATGACGACGACCCCTTGGCTCATGGGTCCATTGTCAATCGAACCATGGCGGTGCTGAGAATTCTGGTTAACAAAAGTAGGACAGTCGACAGTGAGGGTAATATTACTGCGGCTGGAGTTCCTGGCAATGTGATCATGAAGAAAGAGACGTTGCTAGGAGCCATGATTCAGAAGGATGTCGACCCGGGCATGCTGACGTTGCTCTGCCAGTACGCTAGTATGGAAGACTAGCCCAGGGTCGCTGTTGTGCTATGCTTGCATCGTGTTTATTTTGAGATTTTGCGTCCTCGCCACACGCTCTTGGAAAGATAGGCTAATGATCTATCTTGTGTTGGTTCAATACTTGAGCGAATCACCATCTGCCTTTGCATTAGTGGATTTGCATCATCCACCAACAAGCGAGACGTTAAATGGGAACTATGTACACTTGAATTTAAAGGACTTTAAATGTGCTCCAATCTCTAGCGGATCTACCAACTGTTGCAACCATTTGTACAGCTGTCTGTCGCCACGAGACTGAATAATTGTGCTAGGTGCAGACCGTCACCGTGCCCCTTCCGGGAGCTGGAACATAGCGAAGTCTTGCCGGTTGTGCTCGTCGACCAGGGAGGTGACTGCGAAAAGACGGGGCAATCTCGGAATGTTCCTGTAGACCGGCCAAATTTGAGGGGAAGCTAGTGCCTGCTTAGAAGGCATACTGATTCGGGCGTGACTTGTCAGCTTCTTTCCATCGCATTAAGGCGGCAGTCTCGGCCTATCCAATCATCCAGATGTGGGTCTCGTTTCAGCCCGGCTGAAGAATTCATCAAGCCTCAAGTCCTTTGTCAAAACGAATGTCCACCATTGAATGAAAGCAAGCGGCCAAGATTATGCGGAATTTGGCCCTCATCTTCTGGCTCAGAGCTTCCCGGAATTATCATGACGACCAGCTTGAGCCCTGAAGGCATGCTGCACGGTTCGCATGTACCTGGACGTAGAGATGAGCACCACAGGTCAAGTTCTCATCCATATCCAGGAACAGCTATGCCGAGATGGGTGTGACATTAACCGGCAGCCAGGTATGAGGCCCCAATTTCCAGGGCCCGACTTTGAGGCTACGGCGAATATGCCATTTTGCACTGTGCTGGCCTTGGCTCATATCGAAGAGAAAGGCGGACAGTAAAGTTCAGAACTAGTTACCAGCATACGAGGGATGGGTTTACTTCAACGGGAGCTGGAGGGGAAGGCTCAACTTACTCCAAGCAGTGCTTCAGCTACTACCAGCATCTTCACAAACTTGGCACCGACGATAGTTACCGGGAAGAGCGTCGCGATCGCCTGATAGTGGAAGGCACTCAAAGACGTCGCTGTGGAAGATCTTCACAGATCGTGGGCATATACCACAAGTGTACTTAAGCTGCTAACTGCCAGTCAAGGCTTTAACTTGATCCCATTGCGTACACTTATGGCGAAATTATCGTCGATCGATATCATCCTTTGGCAGTGGGTGGCTTCTTCGGCTTCCCGAGGCTTTCCTTAGGATCTGACGAATTTGCAATTGCCGCACGTCAGAGAGCTGCAAGCCGGTATTGCCGGTGTATGGTCTTCTGACGGCAGCATTCGCTTCTTGGCGGACCCGTTTGTTTCGAAGCTTACAACTATCTCAGCTCGTTGCAGTGTCGAACATTTGTTGGCGACGAGCGCACGGGATTTCCAGGTCATGGATTGAAACGTGAGAGGAGACGCGGCGACAAGCGGCAACGCGATCTTCCACAACGACGGACGACAGCTCAAATGCGGCTCAAAGGTTCAAAGCTCTTCAAAAAATCTTGCATCACACACTCCTGCTCTATCAGATCAATCACCGTCATCCAAAAAGTCATGCTCGCAAGCGCGTGACCGACTAACCGACGCCTCTAACGGCATGATAAACATCCAGACCTACTGGCTTCAACAACCTCCCCCAACCGTATCAAGGGCATCTACACCATCAAAACGGCCAAATTGCGACCACAAAATACGCGTCACCAGCCGAGGCCCCGACATACAATTCAGTCATAATTTGCCCCTACGTCTTCATCTATAGCTTCTTTCGAACCAGCGTCTCCCTTGAAACGTCAACAGCACCGACAGTATCTCCGCTGCCCACAGCGAAAACGGCCTCATCTACCAATGATGAGCCCGGTGTCAGATCAATAGTCAATTTCCTTCAAGCTGCGGTGCGTCGTCAAGTTGTCCGATTCAGCAGGCTGGCTCATCGTATAAATTAACAGCATTTTGTAACGCGCTTTCATCGCTGCGACTGTGGACTAGAATGTTGCTGGCGTTGGTCACCTTGTTGTTGAAAGGGGAGATTGAGCAGTTTTGAAGGAGGCTTGCTAGAAAGCGTGATATGGCTCTGCTGGGTGGGAAAGTTGGCCATCGCTCAGGCGAGTGCGATTCTGCAGTCCGAGGCCTGGGGTTGTCGACTAGAAGTGTTGCTGACCTGTGGCTAATTATGTACAATGGATTCTCGTTTGATCGGACAGTGCTCTGTAAAGGTAGGCAAATGAATGCCAGCAGTCTTCATTGCGTTTCTTTCCTGACTTGAAACGTTTCGGGGGAAAAAAGAGTTGCAGAGCTCGTATTGACTTGTGCCCGCGATCATAACCCTTGACTGACCTGGAACTTTCCTCTTCTCTCCTGCATGCTAGCGACAATTCCACGAGCCATATGAAAATTGGTAGCAAAGCTAAAACACTCAATTTGCAACACGTTTTAGTATGAACTCACCGTCCGCCCTAGCCCTCCCTGAGCCCACTAGAGCTCCACTTGCGCCGACGACAGGTCGCGACTTTGCCTTCCTTCACGCCACCATACGACGGCGGCACCCGCAGCTAGCTTCCATTCCCATAGCATTGCGCCATCCTCCGCCTTCAGACCAAATCCATAACTTCTCGAGGCTCGGAAACACTGCATCACACATGGTCGCCACGACTAATTCAATCGCCGCTTCTTCTTGCGTGCTTTCCCCTCCATATCACAGATCGCCGCTTCACGCCTTCATTGCTGATATGCCAAGGCCTCGCGCAGCGGTATTTTGGGTCCTGGTCAACCCGGAAATTCTACTCCGCCCATGGCTGGGTTTGTCATCGTCTGCGTCACGGATCGGTCTTGTTTATTTGTTTGTTTGTTCGTTCGTTCGTCTCGTTCTCGGCGTGATCGCGTGGTCGTACGGTGGCATCCCGTCCTGAGCCGGCGCGTGGTGAGTGACTCCTCGTGCTTGAAATGTCTACACCAGAGATGCAGCAGGACAGGGCCGAGATAGCGAGCCGTTATGGTGGTGGTGGAGCTCATTGTCAGTATTGGGTGAAGGGGTGCAGCTAGGTAGGTCGTAAATGAATTGCGCACATATTGCTGCCTGTCTACTTGCGCACGCTGAGATACAAAGAGGTCGCGTCAGACAAAGGTTGGCGCTCTTGCTCTGGATGGGTCATTGCGACAAGCAAACTGTTGGACTGATAAGAGATGATAGGGTACTCGATAATGCACCGAATACGTGAGCAGTGCATTGAGAAAGCAGAATTTTTGACTGATGAGGCTGAGAATACGGTGACCGTGGAGGCGAGACCGCAATGCATGCGCAGGAGGACGATCTTGCTTTTATGCTGGTGAAGGCAGGCAGGTACATATGTGGTGGAACGCCAACGCTCGACGGAAAGACGGGCTAGGGACAAAGAGGGATGGCATGATTTATGGCACTCTGATGACCGCCACAAGCCTTGAGCTAAAAGGGTAGAGACACGTATCGGAGACGGTACTAAGTCTTCTCGCCGAGGCCACAAGCTCGCAGTATCGAGGCTAAGGCCTCGTTCGAGCTTGATATTGCGTCCAAACCGCCTCGGCTTTGGATCATGCGGAATAAAGCTGCTTCGTGGAAGCCGGCAGTTTCATCGTTGTCACGCAACCGCTAAGAGAGTCAATCGATTGTTCAGTATTCATTAAGATTGCTTGAAAAGCTCACCTCAAGCCTTGCTAGAAGCAGAACAGTAACAATGGTCTCATTGGAGTGCTCCAATATGGAGAGGTCTGCCAGCCTTGAGCGCAGGATTTCGAGAGCCGAAGACTCATGTTCGGCTGCCTGAAGCAAGCTCACAGAATGGTGAACAGACGCGATCAGAGCAAGCAGTGCATTTAGGGCAGCTGCGTCTCCATCACAGAGCTCAATGATGTTTTCTGGTAGGCTATCCAGAGCATAGTGGGCGCTCGATTTCGTCTTTGGCGAGTTTGTGCCATTCACCGAAGAGAGGCCCTTTTGAGCAAGTCGTTTCAGCTTGCCCGCATCCGTTGCTGCCGTCTGTGACTCACGTCCGCTCAGGACATCATCTCTCGGAGAGTGTTCTAATGAGCTTTCCCGGCTTGGCTCGCGACCTAGCTGCTGTCGTTGAGATAACTCAGGTGAGGGGGGAGGAGGAGCCGAGAAGATAGTCATCTGACCGTGACTTTCAGTAAGCTGCATCAGACCTCTCAACTGCCTCCTGGCTCGATGTGACTCGCGCATGACATGAACACGGATGGCCTCGTTGGATGTACCTCTGTCCGCATCCTGATCGATGAACATGAATTGGCGAGCACTATGAGTGTTACGTTGCGACTCAGCCATATCTGACCCTGCTTGTGAGACTCGAGCCTTCAACACTGGCGTGCCTTTGAGCCGTCGACTCCTTCGATTGGTGGTTGCTTCGCCGGCCCGTTGGCGCGGTCGTGCCTGGTTTGGCATGAGAATGCTAGGACTGTAAAGAGAACGTGCTTATCAATGAAGTGGTCTGCTTGTGCTTGGGACACCGCTGAATGAGGCTGCTGTAGACGGTTATATGAGCATCCGCAGACGGCGTCATTACCGTCTTCAGTGGACTTTTGAACTTCATTATGCACGCGCTACAGCTTCGTCCCTACGATGGTGACCGCAGCGACGCAAATCGAGGTTCTCAGCCTCAAAAAGGGGGTGTACCTGCCGCAGTCAGGCATCAGCATGACGGACTTGAACATGGTTTCGCTTATTAGGAAAGATGATGCCTAGAGAATCTTCGTCTCGCAGAATTGTCCGCATGGCGGAAAAGATCTGCTGAAGGCAATGATGGACTCCGGAACAGTCCGTATTCCATCTTCGCCAGTGCATAAGGCTGACGAGACACGCAGTAATTGGCCGCATCTTCGCCGATCATTGAGGAATTGTTAGATCAGGCACGGTGGAAACAACTTTGGCCCCTTGGGGACGCGTCGCACCCTGTATCTAGACTTCAGCCAACTTGTGTCCACGATGTCGTGGTTATCGACCACGAGCAGGGCGCTGAAACATTACTGAATCCGTGCGCATTGAATCGGCCGTAAGCGGGTCGTCATGGCGGCTTCAACAGGCTGTGGCGGTCAGGACGTCATTGGTCAGGATGTGATTCGTTGCAGGCTTCTCTTGGCTTCGTTCTAAGCTCGATGCGGACGTTTTTGACACGAAAATGGCAGAGTCCTGCAAAGAGTACACGCAATGTTGCGAGCACAGCCATATACTGATACAATCTGTATAAAGAACCTTCAACGAAATCATGATTGTTTCAGGTGACTGAACATCTCAGTCCGGGGATATAAACCTAGATAAGACCACTTTCCTCGACGGAGAGACCAATGTGCCGTGTCTGTGGCTGGGCGGGGGAATGTCAGGTCGAGGTCGAGGGTGCTTTTGCAATTGGACATTATGCGAGATGTAGAGAAAAGACAGGTGCCTGTCTTCTGATGCTTTATCAGCAGCAACACATGACTCTGGCACCTCACAATCTTATTCCAGATCCGTGTACACAGTCCACTCGAACCCGCGATACCAACGACTTTTGTCCCACCATAACGATAAACATGGTATGCAGAGTGAACAGCATAAGCTGCCTCGTAAGGTTTTAGACCGCTATCAGGATCAACCATAGACTTCGTGACCCAACGGCGCATTGCCACATTGGATCGTGCGACCGGTTCTAACATCGGCACCAATTTAGAATCCCAGCGTTTCCGCCCATTTCTTAATCTCTGGCCCTCGCCAGCCTTTGATGATGATGTGCTGCGTCAATTCATTGATGTAGATAGGCTCCTTCTTTCGTCCTTTGCTATCTACCACTGTCTCGGGTAATTGCAGAACTGCACGAAGCTGCCGCTGAATCTCGTGGAGGTCACCAGAAAGCTTCTTGAGCTCGGTGATATGTTTCGACCCGCCAGCTTTTGTTGTCTCGTAGACCGCCAAGTTCTTCGTTTTCGTCCGGCCAACGTGGAATGGAAGATCAACCGCGTTAAGGGTCTCAGGAGATGTCTTCATAGCGTCGGCCAAAACGGCGGCGCGATTGTGCGACTCTTCTCTTTCTTGTCTCAAGGCCGTCTTCTGTGCTCGATGTAGCTTGTCGAGCCGATTCACCTTTGCGTATTTGTGTCGAGGCATAAAATTCGACTCGCATCGTATTTGACATGATGTGCGAATGGAGTTGGTCTGTCGGGAGAATGCGCGAAGGAGCGATACCGAGGGTACAGGTAATCGGGGCATGATCCAAAGTCCGAACTCAATCGAGCTACAATCAGCCGAGAGTCACAGCTGGGAGAGCTCAAGCGAGCGTCCTGACTGCCCTGCTGATGTGTCTGTCCCCTAACAACAAGAAACGACCGTGAGATGTGTTGATGTTCTCGGTGCTAATCGCGGTCGCGGGTAAGATGCATCCAAACAGCAGGTCGTACAGAGTAAGAACTATTGGCGAACTTCGATGTTTTCGCATAGTGAAGACGCCCTATTGCATTGTCTTCGGAAGACAGTGTCACGTGACTGAACGTCGGTATCACTTCGGCAGGACTTTTCTATCACACATTCAGACGGTTGGACTGACGGCCAGCTTGCGATCGGGCTGCGGTCACGTATATAGGCCTTTGTCAACATTACTAAAACCTCGAGAAAGACTTGAGTATTCTGGAGGGTTGCAAAAATCTTATACCCACTGACGGTGTCGAATAAAACTCCATTCACAAACTCGCAGCGCCGTTGCATACGAAATTTCCGCTCCCCAGCCAGTCGCTGACTGATATCTTCTGGCCAGCCTACAGTCTCAAGGAGTATTCTCGAGTCCAAACGAGCCAACATGGCGGTTACAAATGGCGCATCTGCGCAACCAGTAGAAGACCCAACAGGCGAATATGTCTTCCTCGACCGGATGATCAGAAGGCTTGACCGACACCTGATTTTCCCTCTCCTCGACCATGAGTCCCGTGCAGAAGATATATCAGACGAAAGACACAATGACCTAAAACTCGCGACGTATACTCTTCTCAGAAACACGAATATGGTCGACTATGTCAGTCAACTCTACAAAGAAGTGCACAACACACAGTCTGCACCAGCGGAATTTGAGAAGAAGAAACAGGATGTTATTAGCCGCCTGGCAAAATACGAGGACGAGACTGCACATCTGAATAACGTCTTGAGTGATGAGAGCATCACATCACAGTTGAGAAGCGACAAGGTAGCGAACTTGAAATTCCTCGAGGAGCAGCACGGCGTCACCCAGCAGATGGTAGATGACCTGTACGACTATGGCAGATTCAAGTATGAGTGTGGTCAGTATCCTGAGGCAGCAGACCTTCTGTACAGATTTCGGGTGCTGTCTACCGATAATGACAAAATCGTGAAGGCTACATGGGGCAAGCTGGTCTGCGAGATCCTGAGTGAGGAGTGGGAGTCTGCAATGGAAGAGATTGACAAGGTTAAAGAACACATCGAAACGCGACTATTCAACAATCCGCGAGCACAATTGACAGCAAGAGAAGCGCTTGTGCACTACGCTCTATTTCCATTCTTCAATTACGAGCCTGCAAGGGACAAGTTGACGGAGATGTACTTCTCGCCTGCCTTTATTTCCACCATTCAGACCGTTTGCCCATGGATACTACGCTACCTCGCAGCTGCAGTCATAACCAACAGAAACCGTTTAAGTAACTCCCACAACTACCAGAAACAACTCAAAGATCTGTCGAGGGTCGTCAAGCAAGAAGTCTACGAGTATCAGGACCCTGTTACAGAATTTGTCAAGGCTCTGTACATCGACTTCGACTTTGAAGGCGCGCAGAAGAAACTATCAGAAGCCGAGAACGTGCTGCAAGGCGACTTTTTCTTGGGGAGCTCGACAGACGCATTTGTCGAGGCAGCACGGCACCTCATCTCGGAATCATACTGCAAGATTCATCAGAGAATAGACATCAAGTAAGTTTTGCGGAGCCTCACAATTGCTGAACCGTACTAATATCATGTGAAGGGATCTTTCTACTCGCCTCGGCCTTAGCGAGTCTGAAGGCGAGAAGTGGATCGTCAATCTAATCAGAGACACCAAAGTTGACGCCAAGATTGACTACAAGGCTGGCACAGTCGTGATGAACCATCCTTCGCAGAGTGTTTATCAGTCTGTCATTGAGAAGACCAAGGGCGCCTTCTTCCGGACACAAGTGCTGAGTGCTGCTGTAGCGAAGTAGATGGATAGGTTTGGATTGAGTGAATGAGGATGATGAACTTTCTGCCTGTGGTCTTGCGATACCCGTTCTTATCATGGCTTGCAACAGCCATGAGGTTGTAAGGTTGTGTTAGCTAGAGGCCCTGGCGGCCACAGACCAAGTGCATAGCGATGGCGTTCATATGTGCTGGCGAGCAACAGAAAAGTGGCAACGAGAGTGTTTCGAACGTTTGTCATATTCGATTAGAGTTCACCGATTAAATGCATTCTCCTACGCTCGCGGTCTGGCAGACAGCATGCCGCGTGGCCGCGGAAATCTCCATCACGGATTCTCCCCATTACACCTCTCGAGTGACACCTGAGGCTGGAGTCCGTTTATCGTCTACGGGCATTACCCGACCTGCTAGCTCTCTGCGCTTCACCTTCTAGATCAGCAACTTCGTCTGTTGTGCAAATCGGTGCCAGATCCTCGCCCGCAAAGATCTCAAAGATAACTGCTAGAACGATTTGTGCTGCACCTACATTGTCGTTGCTGGACAGACACCTCATCGCCCTGTACCAAAGGAATGCTCGGAAGAAATGCATTGAAGGGAGAGGAGAAGAGAGGGTGCCGGCTTTACTCGCGGTTGGAAGGGACATTCTTCGCAGTGGCGTTGGATCTTGGTGTGGTTGACAAGCACCAACGTCAGAACTGCAGAGAGTAGGTCGTTACCTCGGCCTGAGAGCAATTCAGGACCTGAATTGCACATGAGTGCTATTCCGGCTCCGGTTTTTTCTGTCTGCCATCTCATCTTCTTGAAGCTGTTTACCGGTCAAAACCCGCTGGCTTGTGCCTTTGCCAGAGCCAGGTGAAAACAATGTGCATAGACCGACCGTAGATACAACGTTTAGTATACTCGGCTTTTGACCTGAAAGGCATCGTTTTTCCTTGCTCTCCGTGAGTCGACCCCGGCTGTTCTGAAATTTCTTGCCTAACAGTTCTAATTTCTGTGCCGTTGCGCAGTGAACGTCGTCCGCCTCACCTAAGCCTAGCGCAGGTTGTCACGCCGCGGTTACCTATGGCGGACCTGGTAAGTAGCCGGGAAGGAGTAGGGAGGACACCATGTCTGTGTCAAAAGCCGGAAGTTTGGCGCACTGTCGCATCCCTCGTCTTAATTCTGAGTTGAACTCTTGTGTAAGAGTCATGCAATCTCTCAGCGCGAATATTACGCTTTTCAATCCTGACACTGAATAGGACCACTGTTGCAACGTCTCGAGGACTGCGCCTTGTTAAGATAAAGCAGGAGCCCAGATACGTTTCAAAACGATAGTGTTTCAATATTTGACTTTGATGCACCATAGGCACAATATTTGCAAGGGTCGTTGGTCATCCTATGAATCCCTAGGCTCGCGTCCATCTCTTGAGACCCTTACTATCTTGATGAATTTCAACGGTGATTAAAGGCCCCGTAGCAGGCCACCATGTCATTTCGTTCACAATAGTTTCCCTGTAAGTTGCCGAAATCGTTAACCCTGCCTACATCTGATGACTCGACTTCTCGGCGGGACGAGGCTTGTGGATAAAGGTCGACCTGGCGGTGTTGGCCACTTACGTCGGTCTATCGGTCTGACGTTGCTGAATAGCAGTGCATGGATTGGCTCGGATCTCCGAAAGTCGTGTGAGGGAATTCCGTCCGAACAACAAAACACCTCGTTTCAGGGACTGTGTGGCCGCTGTACTCAGGACCGAACAATGCACGGGGTAGTGGCGACTTTGTGAATATATGTATCCCTCGACAAGTGGAGATTTTCCTCATCCCCCAATCTCCGGTAACAGCAATTCCAGCATGCCCTTGGTCATAATTGCTTGCTGCGACCGCTTGACCTCTTCTTGGACCCTCGCATGCAGCTTTTCGACCAACTTCGAGATAGTCTGACTCGACCACACGTGGTTCGAATACAGATCCATCATAACCATCGCCACTTGTACACACATCTGCGTGTAGTGTGTTGTCGAGATATGCGCAAATAGCCAATATAGCACAGGCTGTATGGTATCCTCGTTTCTGTTCTCGAGTGCAGCTCGTAGTGCACTTCTATACCTCAGCTCATTCAAAACGGAAAGCACAACATGCTTCTGCTTGCTTGCCAGTGCCAAATCCAGTGCCTCCGCATATCGCGTTGCATGCATAGCCTTGTCCCAAGTCTTCATTCTCTTCTCGGTATTCGTTCTGATGTTCCCTTCGACCACAATATCGGCTCCTTCTCCATTGAAATTGCGGCCACGCAGTCGTCGCTCCCAGCCCCTACCACGTATCTTGGTTAACTTCGCTTTCTTTCGATCGTGCTCTTCGATCTTTCCAGCAAGCAGAGCCTCCATCTCCTTCTGTCGTTCTCGCTCCCGTACTTTCTGCTCGCCTGACAATCTCGTCTTGATGTTCAGAGTTCCATCAGCCATACCGACCGCAACGTGCTTATCTTCTCTGCTCGTGCCAGATGTGATGACCTTCAAGCTTAAAATAGGCGCCGGATACTTCGAGCCCGCAACGACGTTCCATGCCGTCGTCTCGAAGACTTTCATATGGCCATCTAATCCACCAGTCACAAGTCGGGAGCCTTGTGAGGCAAGAGATAACGACGTGACAGTCTTCTGATGATTCTTGATCAGATGAAGAGGTTTGCTCGCAACGATATCCAGTATCGCAACCTGATTCTCTGCGGATGCGACCACAGACGTCCCAGATGGCATGCTCAGCACGTCCTCGACAGAAGTCGTATGTTTGAACGTCATGACAGCAGCCAGCGGCGTCCTTGCATCCCACAACCGTACAGTCGAATCGTAACTTCCTGACACCAAGATGTTGCTGTTTTGACCAGCCAGAAAACAGCCGCTCCTGACATAATCGGCATGACCTCGAAACGTAGCAACTGAGTTGTCTGTCGCTAAATCCCACAACCGCACAGTCGTATCATCACCACAGCTCATCAAGGATGTCATTTCCTTCGGACTCCATTTTGTAACATGCACCGGCTGCTTCTGTTCCTTCCACGTCTTCAGAATAGCTCTCGAATTTACGTCGAACACTTGAATCGCACCAGTCTCGTCACCAGCGACAAGGACACGCCCATCTTGCCGCAGCTCCCCACTGTATGCGAGATCGTCGAATCTGGTTATTGTCTTTACTAATTTGCGCGATTTGGCCGAGTAGAGTTGTATTCTGGCACCGGTAGATACTGCAAAATACTCAGAGGGGCTCGTCGCATATGAGACTGGACTGACGGGCTGCGAGATATGGGTGATAGAGTGCTTGGTCGGAGATGTATGTTTCACTGGTGTTTTGAAACTGCGCCAGTATAGTTGCTCTGGCGAGAGTGATGATGGTCGCGCTGGAAGCTTGACCTGCGCTATTGGCTGCACTTCCGCCGCCATTTTGTTGTCGAGGACTTTCTCAGCCGAGTATCGCCATTGAGAGAGGACCGAGCGTCGAAATATTGCTTGCTTGCGGGCAATCTAACTCCAAAAATTTCCCGGTGATGATGTACCCCTTATCGATAAGGAACTACCGGTGCTAAGGAGGCATAAATCTACACCGCCCTAGCGTCGCCCGATCGGGGAAGGCGCCGACTTGCCGCTGTGCCCACGTCTATGAAGAGTCCGTCCCGTCCAGTTGGGAGAATTCCTCTCTTTTGCATTCCGGTCGCGTCGGTCTGCCTTTCGGTTCAAAAATCCGTCCAAATTCCGGTCTTTACAACCACCTGACACACCTTTCGCTAGTGGTCAATGGCAGACGCCGAGTCGCCAAGGCTGTGGGACGGGCGTCAAGCTCTGGAATGCCCGTCTTCAGCTCGACCCGCCGCGCACCCTTATGAAGTCATCGACAACCCTGAAGGATGTCTCTAGGGCGACAGACTACTCTTGGATTTTAGAGTGGGAAAGGATGCGTCAGTCGTAGCGGAGCCCCTACAAGGCGGACCGACTTCGTTGGCAGCATTCAAGCACACGGTATGGATAGAGCGCAATGGTGCTCGGCGGACCGAAGCAGGACATCCGGGCCTGGGTCTTCGCTGGGAACAAGATGATGGAGTCGCAGCAGCAGCTTCGTCCGCAGCCATCGCACGAACCTTGCAAGTCACTGCGGTGCTTTACAACGAGCCGAAGCAAGTATATACAGAAGACTTGTCTATACAGCTTTGGCGATGCCCCAGCTAGCGATTTCAGCTACAGCGCTCCACTTCCGGTTCTCGAGCTCGATATGACTTCCGTCTGCACTCACCCATTCAGCCTTTCTGACTCTAAAATGACCTGCTCTACACGCTCCGCGGCCGTGGCTGCTCGAAGTTCCATCTACTCGAGCTACCGAAAGCGTCATCCTTTCGAAGACGACTCCTACTCCGACGATCAGGCCATCGGCCTGCCGAGCGACGGCGAAGAGACCGACCGGTGTGAACCAACTGTGCGATGACCTACCAGCCGAATTTGCCACCAATACGAACTACGTTTGAAAATTAGGTGGCCAAGACAAGCCCAATTACATGTGCCTCCGTCCTTGGATGGACGATCTGGGGATTCGCGAGACTGTCCAACGCTGCTCGACCACCTTTCCTGCGAACTCCTCAGTCGACCAGTCTGCCACCTTCTATCTCCCACCTTCGCCTTCCATCGCGTCTGTCCGTTCTCTAACCCTCCAATCTGTCTGCACCAGCCTTCCTTGATGCTCTGGCGGCGGTGTTTATGACCATCATGACTCCTCCATGTCGCTTGTTTCGAGAACAATAACGATGGACACGGCAACGCTGACGACGCATCGCGCGTTGGCCAACTTCCTGGATGTCCAGGCCGATGACAAGCTGACGGCCATATACTGCGAGCTAGGAGCAACAGGAATGTACCGTACAAGTGCAGACGCGACCTCTCCGGACATTATTCTCACTCCCAAAACGTGTCTCATTCTCACAAATAGCCAGGCACTTGGCCAGAAAAGCTTGCCAGGACAGACCTCCACCGCCGGCAGAGCTCCACGTCCACCCGCTCCGCTAGGCCCTCCCCTAAGTCTCCCGCACCAATACCTCTGTAAGCACGAGCGCGAGCAACTGTTCAAGCTACTCCCGTGCCACCGAAAGAGACTACGTCGCCAGCGCCCGCCGCTAAATCGCCTCCACATACAACGCCCTACCCACCATCCGCCCGACCGGTATCCCTGACCAAACGGGCATCGCCGGCTACAACCGCCCCAGACCCTCCGTCTCTCCTCGCCGCGGTGCGCTAGGCCACAGGTGCCACAGGCGGCGACCCCGCTGCTGATCACGAAGCCGGCTACCGGGTTATGTCATGCGACAAGACGCTGGAGATTTGGAAACGGCGCTGGCAGCGCTCAGAGGAGCTGCTGGGCCAGCGTGGCGTGGTGCTTCGCAGCCTGAGGATCGGTAGCGACGTCATGGACGAGTGTAGCAGACTTGTCATCACCGAGATGGAGCAGGCTCAGTCGAACCAGAAGCAGAGGAGGTGATGGAGTCAGACGTCTTTTTGTTTTCTTTTGTTAGGCAATCGCCGGACCGGTCCACGTTGGCGTACAATCACTCATATTAATGCCTCAGCAGATTATCATAAGCAAGCGTAAGGGATTGCCTATCTCATACTTACGCAGTAGTACTCGCTCCTGCTTCTCCTCTCCTGACGGTCTCATATCGGCCCGCTGCGGGACGCAGATTCGCTGCCCAACCACGGCGTGACGGTAACGGGACGGACAGTAGATTGATCGCATCTATCCGTGGACGGGCGTCGCGTCGGACGCTCGCTTGCCTACCCGCCAATCGCTTCGACGCAGATTGACGCCCAGCCGGACTTTTCGCAACCGCTCAGTGGACGAGAGAGTGCTAACATGTGCATGTTTCTGCACCCACATTCAAAATTTCAAGGCATCTACCAATCCTAGAAACACGCCATGTTCGTTTTGTCAGTAACCACTTGTGACCTCCCTGATGGCCTTTGCCCGGCTACAGTGCGGCCAAGGCCTCGTGGTAGGGTGCGCTGTGAGCGCCAACGTCTTCCAAGGGATCGGAAACGCATCAGTTACTGTGGAAACGGGCGAGAGCCAGCATCCTTCCACACATACAGCGAGGACAACCGATGGTAAAGGCGCATGCGCGCCAAGGGACGGCACATATGTATATGATAGGCATGTACGGTGCTCACCCCGTCGTGCTTGTCTTATTTGTGCAGCCTTATCACGAGGGGCAATGCCGTCTTAATTAACACGGTTGGGACCTTGGTGGGGTATACATCTTTGGCAGCATACGCTTCTCGGCTGGTGGGATTGATGGGCTGCTATCTGGCGGGGCACCAACACTAAATGTGTATGCATTGCATGGCGGGACGATTGTGAACTCAGCCTTATTAAAGCTGCGATGGTCGCTTTGTTAAGACCGGCCAAACTTCAACTCGATCCATTTCAGCTGCCGTTTTGATCTTTTGTCTCTTCGAATTTGTCGCTCGCATAGAATCTACGCCAGATTTCGACTTACAACGGCGGGAGCATCGACCATGTCATCTCAGCCTGATCGTGTGGACCTGGCTGAGCCTTCCGGCGACTCTACCACGACGTCTGTCGATGACAACTCGGGACTAGCATTGAGTCGACCTCCAAGTGTAGGGGATATCGCATTAGTGCCAGTCTCTGCTGCATCGCACCAGATTCCTCTAGGTGACGAGGCGGTTGAGCCCCCGGCCTGCATGTCCCTCCTCTTGTCGGACAGTGATCACTCAAACCGGAGCTCGAGCCTAGACACGAGCCGGCCATCCGTACAGGCTCCCCCGATGGTACCTGAGAACTCCCTTCCTAAAACTCCCACACGTCGCAGAATATGGCGATTCACGCAGCGAAATTGGCGTAATACCTGGATACCAGAGATTTCGGGATGTACTCTCGCCATTGTCTCGTTACTTGCCATGTTTGGCGTTCTCCAGACACAAGATGGCAAGACTTTGGGAGAGTGGCCTCTGAAGGTATCCCTCAACACTGTGATTGCGACACTTGTGATTCTGCTAAAGGCTGGGCCCGCCGTGCCGTTGTCGGAAGGTGAGATTGTATCATGCCGAAGCTGATATGGACATCGCCAACATATTGAGTAAAGGAATTAGTCAGCTCAAATGGCTGAGGTTTCGACACGGGCCTCACCGGCTAAGTGACTTTGAAGGTTACGACTCAGCCAGTCGCGGCGCCTGGGGCTCGCTCCAGTTTCTCCTGAAGATAGATAAGCAGAGATGGGCGGATTTCTTCAAGAACAAGAAAGTTGAGATGGGCCAACTTTCCAGAAAGGAGTGAGTGAGGCAACGCAGCGGGTTGCCAGAAAAGAAGGTCTATTCTAACCAGGTTTAGGGCTATGGCTAAACCTTTTGCAAAGCTGGGCGCGTTGATCGTTTGCCTCACTTTCATCGTCGACCCATTCGCCTAGCAGATTATCGAGATTATCGACTGCCAGCGCCAGGAAGCTGCATCAAATGCCATCCTTGCACGAACGAACCATTACAACGCCTCAAACGGTCACACCGGACCAGGCACGGAGCCAGTGGTTCCGGAAATGGGTTCTGCCATTAACCTAGGGATCTACAACCCACCTTCGGATCTGTCAAGCTTGGTATACAAGGAATGTAGATCTGGGAATTGCACTTTCCCGCTCTTCCAGAGTCTTGGCGTATGCGGCGCCTGCGAGGATCTATCCCACAATCTCTGGTATACAGAATATAACATGACTCTGATCGATCCAGCTACAAACACCACTCTGGTCCAGGCGGGCCTGCCGAAGTTGATGGCAACCAGTGCAGATTTCGACGATACATGCTCCGCCGACGTTCATAGCATGTTCAGGTTCTGGGTCATATCGCGCCCTGTGCTACAGCTTGTAAACAGCACCAGCACCGTATCCCAAACTGCAGCCACTGCTCTGTGGGGCAAGGCGGGAAGCGCGTTTGTTTGCAAGCTGTCAGCATGCGTGCACACTTATGATTCCTCCATCAGTAATAACGTTCTCCGGGAAAAGGTGATCCATACCGCCCCGTTGAAGCTTGAGGAGAATGGCATGGTCGCGCCTCGATTACAACGTGTTCTCGACCGCGCTGTTGACAACGGCACCTGGATCGATTGCGAAGCAAGTGCCGTTGAGGCTCATGGTCTAGAGTCCGTCACGACAATGCTTCCAAACAGCACCTGCGGAGAGAACACTACAATGTACTGCTACAAGGGAACGAGCCCAGTAAAGGGGTGGTATCCTAAGAGTTGCATCTGGATTTTCGATTGGCACACGTGTCGTTCCACCAACTACGAACTCTGGCGCTATCTTAACCGCAAATCATTGGAGCAGAGTGGAGGTGAGGTACTGATTGGCGATGGACCTTCCAGGAAACTTTGGAATAATGGCACTACCAGCCTTGCATCCATGAACAACTTCACAACCAGGCTTGCCCAGACCATGACGGCGACGCTGCGTGAAACTGGAGCAGGTGGTTCTGACGAGTACGTGTAGGGCACGGTACTAGTTGAGCTAGTATGTATTGACGTGAGATGGAAATGGCTGTCCTTCCAGGTTGTGCTCACCATCATGGGTTGTGCCTTCTTCACAATCCTTTACCTGAACAATTCGGGGAACCGGACGAATAAACTGTGGAAGTCGTCCAGCCTGCCTGTTTTATTTTGCTTCATAGATGACAAGATTTATCCAGCTACCGGGATAGAGAAGGAGCGAGATGGAATGTTTGAGTTCGCCAAGCGCACAAAGGCTCGTCTCGAGGAGGATGATGATGGCAAGCCGCGCTTTTTCCAGCACTGAAGCAGATATATGGAATCTACACCCCTGCATTTCTTCATCGAAATCATAGGCAAAATAAGGATTTAACATTTGTTCTAGTAGTTGAAATATGTGACCCAACTAGTCCTTGAACTCAGCGTTCATAGTCGCGCCGGATACCTGTCTCTAACTTTTCCTATGACTAGCCTCTTATCTGCAGGCCCAGTCTTTCTCGCAGGATTGGCAGCCAAATATCTAACGAGGCAAAACCCGAAGAGGGGATGTCAAGTCGCGATTCACCTTGCTTGAGTGACATTCGGGATCTCATTGGCGTCAGCATAGCCCGGGTCAGTCTTTCGTCTATACCGATTGCGACGATTTGACAGGCTACGGAAAGATGCCCTGTGAAGACAGTCGGGGCCACCAAGTTGGGACCGTGCCTTGTTGCAATCTTCTCGTCGTTTGACTGAGTTCAGCTAGCACGGCTGAATACGTTAGACCATTAGCATGCCATCTACGTTTGGCATAACAGTCCACTTTACATGCCTTCACACACCCTAGGATCCTCTTGCAACACTGATAGCCAAGCGTTGAGATCAAATCTCAACAAGATCGACCGGTCGGGCCAAGCAACTTACACTCGGATCCGAGCGACGTCAAGATGACTCGCGTGAATAGCCAAATACCGAGGCAAAATCTGTTCATGACAAGTAAGCGACCAGGTATAAAGATGGCTTGAAAAGTCAATCTGATATGTGGGTCGATTTTCAAATTGGCATGCTTAAGCTTTCGGAAAGGGGCTCCACCACCCCTGACCGTACGATGTTGTGTCACGCTTGAAAATCTGCATGGTAGGAAATGTATGCGATGCACAGCTCTCGACCATTGCCACGATTGTTGTAAGTTTAATCCGAGCTGAAAGCTGGAATGACTTTAGGACTCCCCTCAGCAAAGTGTAAAGTCACCGTATACCCGCGGTCGCCTCTGCACACCGCGTTTCGATGGCAGTGTGACAGCTCACAAGTGACCGCATTTGCTTGTGACGCGACCAGCGAGCACTCCTGACTATCGCAGTGGGTAAACATATCGTGTCATAAACGAGAAGCCACTTGCTGATGTATCGACTCGTTGACGGATGAGAACTGCCGCATTGAGGCATTTACGAAGTTCATTATTGGCTCGCAATTGCCCTACTTGAACCGAGGCAGTCGCATGAGAAATGCGCCGGATCCATCTACCAATCGGAAAATCAATCCTGTCAATTTACCGGCACTGATTTCACCCGAGGGATATGGAACATTCTTACAAAATTTCTATATTGTCGTCACTAAAATCTTCAGCAGTAATAATATGAGCAGCATCTTCCGCCGTAATACCAACGCGTTCGTACCTTCGGCTACCCTACTGACTTGCTCGAACTTTCGTTAATATTCTTTCTATGCACCGGCGCGTTGATGGTCCGCGACCAGAACAGCCATAATTAATTATAGGACACTTGAGCCTCGCGATCTTCAAACCTTCGGTTGCGGACAAAGCAGGTGACTACACCACTCACTGCCGCTCTCCTCAAACTCCTCAAGTGAACGTCCACCATTCTTAGAGTGATGGCCGAGAAATCGGGTGAGGCCGCTGTGCCTAATGCGATACCAAAACAGCATTCATTGTTCAGGTTGGTGACGGACCAGGCAAGGATAGACGACGATGTCCTTAACTACAAATACGATGGCTCAGGGACGATGGAAGACCCATTTGTGGTTACATGGATTCCAGACGATGCTGGCAATCCAATGGATTGGGGCAAGGGCCTCAAATGGACGATTGCAATGATAGTTGCCGTCGAATGTTTCGCTACAGCTTTCAGCTCAAGCGCATACAGCGGCTGTTTACGAGAACTGGTTGCAAATTTCCATGCTAGCACTACACTCCTCACAGCTGGCATTTCACTTTTCGTGCTAGGATTTGCGCTTGGCCCACTCCTTTGGGCCCCTCTGTCCGAGGTCTACGGGCGACAAGTGATCTTCTTCATTACTTTCGGTGCGTTCACAGCATTTATGGGAGGTGCTACTGCCGACAGCACGCTTGCGACCCTCCTGGTCCTACGATTCCTTGGTGGCTCTTTCGGCTCTTCGCCTTTCACCAATGCTGGAGGTGTCATAGCAGACATCTTCCCAGCCAATGAGCGCGGTGCAGCTATGGGCATCTTCTCCTTGGCTCCGAGTATGGGCCCGACATTCGGACCTTTTATTGCCGGCTTCCTTGGTGAAAGTGCTGGCTGGAGATGGGTGATGGGTCTAATGGCTATCCTGGCTGGCGCACTATGGCTCATGGGAACCCTCTTCGTTCCAGAGACGTACGCACCTGTCCTGCTACGTAAGAGAGCTGCAGAGATGTCCAAGAGGACTGGTAAGGTCTACAAAACCAAGATCGACATTGACAAAGGAGAAGTTTCGGTCGTCAAAACCCTTAATGTTGCGCTTGGCCGACCTTGGATCCTATTATTCGTGGAACCAATCGTCTTGATCTTGTCAATATATCTTGGCATTGTGTACGGCACTTTGTACTTGCTTTTCGGCGCCTTTCCTATTGTCTTCCAGCTTGAGCGAGGCTGGTCGGAAGGAGTGGGTGGTCTGCCATTCCTTGGAGTCGCAGTTGGAATGGTGGCAGCCATTGCCATGGGAGGCATACTTAACAAGTGGTACATCAACGCCGCAAACAAAAACGGGGGAGTTGCACCGCCAGAGGCTCGATTATACGGATGCATGATAGGAGCAATTGCCATTCCGATCGGGATGTTCTGGTTCGCTTGGACCAGCTATCCGTCCATTCATTACATGTCGCCTATTGCAGCTGGCGTGCCTTTCGGTTTCGGACTCACGTTTATCTTCCTGGGCATCACCAACTACCTTATTGATGCTTACACTGTCTTTGCAGCTTCTGTTCTGGCAGCAAATACGGTCTTGAGGTCACTCTTCGGAGCTGCCTTTCCACTATTCACACGGGACATGTACCAGAATCTAGGCACACAATGGGCATCATCAATACCTGGCTTCCTTGCTCTGGCTATGGTCCCGGCACCATTCATCTTGTACAAGTATGGGGGGTTCATTAGATCGAAGTGTGTGTATGCAGCAGAGGCAGAAAAGGCGATGGCCGCTTTGCGAGCGAAGGCAGCTCAACCGGAAGCTGAATCGGAGCAGACTTCTAGGCTGCCAAGCATTATCTCAGAAAACACCGTGTCAACAGATGCTACCGCAGCAGAGGACACCATTACAGAGCCGATCAAAACACCTAGAAGAAGCAGAGCAGGGAGCAGTGTTGCTGACCCACAGCGGCTACTCAGGACAACGAGTCGCGCCTCCAGTATCGGCGAAGCAGCCGCATACGAAGCAAGTCCATATGATATTGATCGTGTCAACACAGGTGCGTCCGTGGCTGGTATTGACCTTAAGAAAGTCTGGACCAACAAATCCCAGAGGTAGGGTACCTCGATGATGAATCTGAGGGAGGTCTTGTTTTTAGCGTTCGAGCGAGATAGACTGTAACCTTAAGCCGAAATTCTTAGACTAGGTTTTTAATGAAAGAGTACATGAATGTCAAGATCGTCGCTACTGAGATCCCAAAATCGTGGCCGGAATTCGCTCCTATTGGTTGGGGTTGGACCGCGGAGTGGCTGATAAAGCTCGGAAGGTGTGACGATGCAGTCATGCAGATACCTCCGAAGCACAATCGAGATCTCCGCAGCTTCTGCCATGTTTTGTGCCTCGCAGCACCGTTAGTACAATGCTTTATGTACTTTGAAGCCATCTATTTGCCACCTGTCCTACTGCATAATCTTTACCCGACCTAGATCACGATTTTGTGCCGCAGTCGCCGATATATGCGTCTACGAGTTATCTATCCATACCTACACCTCGCGTTTGCGCTGCGCCCACGGAAAGTGGCATTAACTAATTCGAAATCCATTGAGACGCATCACTCCAACTTTGCGATCTTCCACTGAATTCTCTCGGATCGAGTAAGCGAATTGTGCAAGAGAGGGTGCGAGATAGTAGCCCGCCGCCAGCATGGGAAGAGGCTTCTCACTCGTGCCCTCAGGGGCTGGGAGCAACTACACCGGAATGTTGACGCGGAGCATCGTCTTTTCTGCTGCGCTTTTCTTGTTCCTCGCCACGACGGGAATGACAATTGCGGCCATTGTTGTACCGAATTGGTTGAGTTATGATAGTATTGTGGTAGGTACTTCACTTGGAAACACACTTCGACCGTACACGTTCCGAGGCTCGCATGCGCAAGAGAAGATCTCCGGAGATGCATCAAGAGTGAAAGCTAATACCTCGTCCACAGGGTCATGGCAAACACGCTTCTCAAATACACAAGCGACTGGGCCTACACAAACAGTGCAGCAACAAGGCTCTGATCGAATACGGCGTACACCACTTCGATCAATTTCAAACCTCCTCAATGATATACAGCAAGTCCGACCTCCATTGCACGGCCTACCCACGCTACAGCGATTGCCACGACGGCGACCGCTACTTCTGCAGTATGTGGCGCAGCGTGGGCTTCCTGATGAGCTTCGCGGTCGTGCTTGAAGGCATGACGATTGCTGCGTTTATAGTGCTTATTGCGGGTGGAAAGCAGAAAAGGGAGCAAGGCTGGGGCTTTATGGCTACTATGGCAGGTTTAGCTGCATTCGTGCAGGCTGTAGGAATGACCATTGTGGTATGTCATGAGGCACAACGGCAGAATGAAGATAAGTACTAACTCAAGGTGATAGGCATACCTTCAGCACAACGACGAGAAATTTGATGTACCGGGCTGGTATCTGGATAAGAGCTGGGACATGTGTACAGCCAGTTGGGCCTTGCAAGTTCTGGTCGCCTTGGCGATTACGCTTGCTGCCTTGTGTTTACCGAGCGAGGGTGGGTATGAACTGATACCAGATCGGATAGAGGACGACGAGGCGTGATGAAAAGGAAGATGCTCGTTCTTGAAGAGGATGCATAGACTTGTTTGGAGTTACAGGAGTTCCCCGACCCGACTCGGAGGATGGCTTGCCCTTTGCACTAGTACGAGGTTACGTCTGCCTTGGTGTAGAACCCTCCAAAGGTGTGAGATGAAGCTACACAACGAAGTTTCATGACTGCTTTGATAATAACGGATGAAGACAAGCGTCGATTTGGTACAATGATACCATTTCTGATCTTCGTGTCACTTTGCGCAACAAGCTTCCAGCAAACACAGTCATTGCCCTGTCTGCTTAATTTTTGCGGCCTGCTGCTGCCCGCATCTCCTTCCTTTGCCATAACTGAGCCGCAGCAAACTGACACGAAAACTGGCATGCTCCTCGATCCTAGCATTGTGACCCTGACTGCCTTCCAGATGCTGGCGCCTGCCTTCGCCCGAAGTTCACATTTGACGCTAAAAATGTAATCTTGATGGTGGCAGTGCAACTCTCATGTCCTGGACCCAAGTACTCGTCTCGTTCGCCTCACATTTGACAATACTTCACCTTACTGCTGACGTTCTCGATCGACCTTCCTCTCTGGAGAACGTTTGGACCCTGCAGTCATACGTTTCTGGATTGAGCCTCAGCATGCCTCAATTGTTCGATGGTTGCATTTTGTTATGCAACAACCTTGTAGAGCTCTGTCCAAGAAGTCGATAGATCGCAGACGAATGTGCAAGATATGAGTTCCTCAATCAATGGCGGGCGCAAATACAGATACACATTGCACGCCGCAGGTTGCTTCTGCTCTTAGCAACACGAAGGCACTACCATCATCCTGATCGGGCAAGGAATATCTTGGTGAGAATCTCTGAAAGCGTTTCCCTGCTATACGTATCGATACGATTGGAATGTGGAAATGATCAATGTGGTTATCTCAGTGACGTCGAAGACGAATGTTTCGTATCCCCTGCAATAATGCCTGTACAACGCGACAGGACCCTGAAACCTGAAGGGCAAATCAAATCAGATCGGCGAAAGAAGTCAAGATGGACTTTCAACCCTTATTTGAGAGACGATGAAGATGCATCACAGGATCAGCACCTTTGTTCTCGTTGCCGATCGATCAATTTCAAAAGCATATATGATATCGATAGTCGAACTCTATACAGGCATGGCACACCAGTGTTTGAAATGAAAATAGATCCCTTCTCAGATTCAGGGGGCCAGTGTGACTTGTGCAATCTATTTGTGGCCATGGTCAGCATTCACGAGGATTATCGCCACCAACTCCAGACCAGATGGCATCTCCGAGCATTGCGGAGAAGCTGCTTGTTCAATCATGGATATTGGAAGAAACAATTAGAGCGTGAAGCGATCGTCCTCGCATTATTCTACGACTCACCCACGAAACAGCTGCGCACCAAGACCAGTGTAAAGCAGGGGTTGAGCTGTGGAATATTACGGCCTACGCTGGTCGAAAATGCTTCACGCGAAGCCAAATCCAGCATTGGAATAACTAAAAAGGTACCGGATCTAACGTATCGTGCTGTCAAGGAGCTGATAGGCGTTTGTTCACTTTCACATATAGACTGTCGGCAGGGCATGATGGCGCGTCCTCGGGGGGCTCGCGTTATTGACTGCGAATCCCGGACTCTCGCACCTTTGGAGCCGACGCGCGAATATCTAGCCTTGAGTTATGTATGGGGTAGAGTGCCCAAGGATGTCGACATGAAGATCTCTCAGCAAGTCTCGGAGACGGCGAGACTGCCTACAAAGTTACCACGAACCATTGAGGATGCAATTCGGGTTACCATCAGCTTTGGCTATCGTTATCTTTGGGTCGATCGCTACTGCATCAAGCAATATCATTCCACGGACAAGATGGATCAGATTGGGCAGATGGCTAACATCTACTCATGTGCTGTTGGAACAATCTGTGCTTTAGGGCCTGACGACATGGAAGGTATCCCGGGAGTCTCGAGAGCTCGCTATTGCGACGTGGTTCAAGTTCAAGACATGACGCTTTCTTGGACGGATCGTTCACTCAGATCCCATGTAGAGCGATCTGTTTGGAACGAACGAGGTTGGACACTGCAGGAAGCTGTTTTGTCCCGGACTCTGCTCTTCTTCAAAGAAGACGGCATCGTAGTAGCGTGTCACAGTCGAATCTCTTCGGAGGATGTACTCGTGCCTGGGCTTTTTGCCACACTTCAAGGCAATTTTGACCGAGAGTTAACCCTTTTCCGAAGAGAAGAGAAGCCAGAAGCTCGTTCTAAGGAAAGCAATACATATAATTACCAGGTTTTACAGAATGAATTTGAAGCGGCATCTAGGCTTGGAGCAGGACGCATTGAATGCATTTCAAGCTATCATTGCTCAAACATCGGTGCCGTCTTACTAGGGTATCACTGCATTCAATTACCCGAAATCGGAGGAACTCTCGACAAGATTCGCACATGCGTTCTGCTGGAAGACCGGAGATCTTGGGCTTGCGGATGCGATAAAATCACAACACCGCCTTGAGCACTTCCCTTCCTGGTCATGGCTTTCGCAGAAAAATTTCGTCAATAACTTTTCGGGTTCAGATACCGGCGAACGCACGTTTTACGCAACGAGCAGGCCATGCTTCACAGCAGCAATGCAGGTCATTGGCGAGGACGATGAGCTTCTTGATATAGCAACGCATCTATCGAGTCACAATTTCAGCTCCGGCCAATCTAGATCAAGTCAAATGCTGCAAATTGGTGCTCCCGTTGCAAGCTGGAAGTTGCACCAAGACTTACGCCGTAATCATGCTGATATTTCATTTACTTCCTTTACTTTCAGCGAGGAAATGACAGCACCGAACAGCTTTTGGAGAGTTCTTGATGCAATAAGGGAGTCGAGGCGCGCCAGTATCACCCTAGATGATACTTATCCGTCTGCTGAAAATAGATATCCAGAGTCTGGACTGGCGATGCTGATCACAGTCGACGCTAGTAGCGGAGACTATGAGCCTCATCCTCGTTTTGAATTGCAATGGCTTGCTGTAAAGGAACAAACTGACGGGACTTATCGTCGGGAAGGCATAATCTTATGGAGTGTCCGCGCAAATGACTGCGAAGATGACGTCTGCTTGGATGACCAGCCACGCTCAGCCTCGATCAAGACTATCATCCTCCGCTAACGCAACGGATCCAGAGGCTTCAAAGACTATGAGTGCTGGATATCAGGATTCACTTGCCAACAACACATCTTTACTTTGCCATCGCAACTCATTCGCCCATAGCCCTCTGTCGTCTGCTTAGAATGCTCCCGTCTTCTAGCCTCTCCTCTCGAGCCTTTATAGATACGTGAAGCATCATCGCCAAGGGAGGAAGACGTCGACCCGAAACCAGATCGAACTAGCATTACGCACTGACCGCTCCTTTCACACTCTGCGGTCGCTAGCATTCATCACTGTACAAGGCGCTGCCGCAGGGTTGCAGCTGGAGTTTCAAGAACAACTGCCGCAACTTAAGTAGAGGTTGGTTCGTCTCAGAAGCTGTTCGTTGATACGCTGCACAATTTGTATGTCGCTTGGCGTCCGCCTCGGAGCATTCTGCAACGGGTGGAGCTTGAGGATCCTGAAACTCTGGGGGGCTGTCACTTCAATGAACACGATTGGATTTGATTATGCTAAGGGAAGAAATGAGAACGGTAGCGTTAGGGGAAAAATTGTATGACTCGCACATAGCAAGCAGAGCGTACAGAGACCTGGAAGTTTTTGGACAAGTCATTGATGTTAAATGGTGATGGAGTAGGCACTCGTCAATCTCTGACCCGCCTCAGCCGAATAGGACCAGTCGTTTCCTCCATCCTCTGCTCAGCAGGTAGCACGTTTCCCTTCTGCAAAATATCAATTTCGCCTTCATCTCTCATTGCAAAGGCTATCTGCCGCAGACCAGGCATCAGATCTCTCCAGGACTGCACTCCGCTTTCGTCTAGCTCCTTCCGTGACAAAGCTCTAGCGGCCTCGGAAGGACACAAAGTCTTTGGATGCTGGCGTTTATTTAGAAGATGGTATAGATAGGTTTTCGTAATTTCTAGATTTAGAGTTGTGCTGCTCATGCTGCGTAATGCTGTGACTAGTCAGCATGCGTGGCCTACGTGTGTATGCTAGAGATGGAAAAGCAACGAAGATGCAGGAACTCAGGTTTAAAGAACAAGGCAGCCCCACGCGAGAGACCAACAATGACTGGAAGCAGCTCAAGCGCCCGTCGTGATGTACCAATCATGCCGTTTCTTAGGATGGGCGCGCCTTCCGAGAACGCGTAAAAAAGCTTGGCCTAACCTCCAATTTCGCAGATTTACATCACCAAAACAAACCGGTTTGATGGATTCGCAGGACTCATCAAGCATGCACTCTTGCATTTGAGCTGCGGAAATGCAATGTCGAAAGAGGAACCACCTTGCAGGTATATGAAATTATGGCCCATGTTTCACCGAACGCGTGTAGAGGTGGATGCAGGTCTCCAGCCATCCAAACCATCGAAGTCTAAATGCAGATGGCTGGAGGCTCCGTTTGTTCACATACCAGCAGCACAACAATCGACCACTTTCACTCTAACGCATTCCATCTTCGCTTCTTCTCGCAGTGTGCTTGTGTCTTGACTGACAAGGTAGCACAGAGTTGTATCGCCATGTCTTCGCAGTGAGACCGAAGTCATAGGCTCGAGGACTCGATATTTCCTTGACACGACAACTTGGGGCTGTGCCATTGCATGTCTCTAGTCGTTCTTGACATCTTTAACACTCATATTTGAGACCGTACCTCGACAACAGTGATACATTCTGAGGATCAAAATGGCTATCCTCAAGTCGAAGCAGCCCCGTGCTGGGCACGCCGCCGGCATTTACTCAGACATGACCCTCGATGGACCTGAGATCGGCACCCTTGTCGCAGTCGTTGATAGAGCGAAGAACTTGCCCAACAGAAAGACTATGGGCAAGCAAGATCCATACTGCGCCATGAGGCTGGCCAAGGAAGCAAAGAAGACTGACACAGATCGACGAGGAGGACAAACGCCAAAATGGTAAGCACAAGCAACGTCGCCTCCAACTGGGATCAATACTAACAGCATGCAGGGATCAAGAGCTCCGATTCACCGTTCACGATTCGCCAGACTACTATAAGCTCAAATGCTCGATATTCAATGACGACAAGAAGACAGAGCTCATCGGCGAAGCTTGGATCGACCTTGAGAATGTCATTAAACTCGGGGGAGGCCAGAGCGACTTCTGGCAGCAGCTCAACTTCAAGGGCAAATACGCCGGCGACGTTAGGATAGAGCTCACCTTCTACGACACGAGAGAGCAACCGCAAGAGAAGAGAAGAACAAGGGAGAGATCCTTCCAGCCCACCGACTCTGGTTCGGATATTTCAGTGCCTGCTCAGCGCTCGCTTGGTCCGCGAGAGATCAAGCGAAGGCCGTTGCCAGCCAACCCATTCTCGAAATCTACACATTCCTCGCCTGGTCCAGCTGAGCAAGCCGCACCACTTTGGGTTTCAAAGTTTCCACAGGAAGAACCCCAGTACCAACAACAGCCCATCCATGCCCCGGTACCTCTTCGCCCGCAGGAGAGGTCGCCGAGCCCATTACCGCAGCCGCGACAGGACGAGTATTACGATGAACAGGCTCAGTATGATTACGACAATTTACAACCCGCTCAGCACGAGCAATACCAGAGACATCATCGCGCTCAGTCTCTTCCCGTTGAGCATCAACAGTTGCCCTGGCAATACCCCTTGGGTCGACTACATCGAGACTATGAGCCAGAGACTTATCACTATCAGAACGCCGAGTCACTGAGGCAAGAAGAACAACAATTGGATTACCCAGATGAGCAACAGCAGCGGAAGCTCCCGTCTGTAAACATGCATTCTGAGCCTGTCACTCCACAGCACTCTTCTCCTGCGTATAGGCCAACACCAACTTCTGCAAACTCTGATAGTCAAATCATTCGATCTCAACAACAGCATCGAAAAAACGATTTGACTCTATCGCGTGCACCAGTTTATCCTGATAGTCCTCTGAGACAATCGATGAGCCAGCAAGAGGTACACCCGCACCCACCTCACACGAATGCTCCCCCACCCCTTCCTCCCAAGCACAGAGACACGCCGCCGAGACGTCCGAGAAGTGACTGCCCTCCTTCTGCCTACTTTCCCCAACCTCTTCGCATCGGAGCAAAGAGGTCTTCTGTTCATGATAGAAGTCCACTGCAATCGCTTGAAGACGAATATCTTATGCAAGAACAAGGACATAGCTTCGCTCCTCATACACCCCCGTCTCAGCCTCAGGCCCAAAGACACAGCATGTACGTTTCGCTTCCTGTTCAACAGCACGAACAGTCGCAGCTGCAACTTGAGCTGTACGGGGGCGGAATGGCACAAGACATGCAACCCCATGTATCTGACCCTAATTTACCACAAAATCGCCCCGCTCAACGCAGTCGACAGAACTCTTACGAGATCCGCCATTCAAGCTATGCACAACAAATTGTGGAAGAACCACAGCAATTTACGACATACAATGACCAACGTAATGCTTATTATGAGGCGCTACAGCCCACTGTCGAAGATGCCCCGCCTAGTCCGGGATTACAACCTGCCGTTGCACGCAAGGCAGTCGGAGCACAACCAAAGAGGCTGAACGGTGTGCCGTTCGGACCAGACGCCTATGATGTGCTAAATCCTGGTTCAAGTCCAGTTACTAATGCGAACACCAAATTTGAGACTCCAGAACAAGCCAAGGAATCACAAAGACTCAGAGAGGTTGAAAAGCTGCGTGATCTAGGTCCAATTATTGGTAACGATGGTCGAGAGATCGATCCCTCAGATCACCTACCAGCTGATACTTGGGCTCCCGAGCCTGAACCCAAGCAAAGGAAGCCGGAACATGTCATTCACATCCGATCCAAGAATGACGCCCACAGACCAGCTGGAGCACGGGCTTCCCCAGTGGTCATTCGACATCATGCTAACTCTGCATCTGCGAGTCCCGCTGTTGCTTTGACGCCTCAAGGCCCTGCAAGCTCTCCGGCCACACGTACGACACCGAGTAGCTTCATCGGTGGTCGAAATAGACTGCAGAAAGCAATGCCAGCCAGTGTCAGGCCACTGCCGAATCAGCCATACGCGTCACCAGGAACTGCTGCTGCAGCTTCGTCGCCAACTCTTGTTTCCTCACCACAACAGCCCCATAATGATGGGCAGCAATACCAACAGCGACCACTGCAGCCTCGGAGACCATCCTACGACAACCGTGCATCAAACCACGTATCCCGCCCTCCACTCTCAGAATATCAAGTCCCGGTCGGCAACGCATATACTCCACGCAGCGGCTCCTTCGACAGCGCTGGGCGTCAGCAAAAGGTAATTGATTATCAGCCATACGACGCAACTCCAACGAAACAGCCACAACAACCGTACAACAACTCATCGCCAGCGGAACAACGACTTGCACTATACGACCGACGTAACTCGTACGACGGGAGGAGTGACTATAGTTTCGAGAATCATATCACACATGAGTCAGTGCCACAGCAACAACAGCGACAAGACCAAAGGTACTTCGATGATCCGCTTGCTGCGGAAATGAGTCTGATCGATATTGGGCCATCGAGGAATAATAATGGACGGGGCAGTATGGGACGCAGTATGGCACAGCGTTGGTAAGCCACCCTATTGAATATACAATATTACAAGGTTGTCATGACTAAGAGACGGGAAAATTGCAATGTAAAAAGGTGGACGAAGATGAATGCAGCGGTGCCAGGATACTCTGAGAGACCGTGCTGCCATGTACTAGATTTATGGGATGGATTTCTACGTTCAGGATACCCACCATGCACTGCGATAGATGTGCTCTCGATAACTCGATTGAGCTATTTGCCTCGTCACCTATTTACGAGTCTAGTAATTACCCTTTAACATAATCAAAGAGATCATGGATTGCGCACTACTCGTTGGTCAGGATTGCCAGCCTAGCCAGGCCACTTGCTGTCTCTTGGATCTTCGGAAGCTTGATCAGGCTAGCCGCGACGAGCAACACGCACTTGATGAGGATAAAGTGTCTGCACCGGGACCCAGTTGCACTCCAGAGGGTAAGCGCGGTCTCCGTGACACGTAAGTAGGATACAAGATGGGGGCTCTGAGGCCAAATCTATCTGGGTTCCACGCACACTGTTTGAGATTGAGGGTGGGTATGGATCATATAGACTACGTTTTCGAGAGCAGGGCACGACGGAACGAGACGATGGCGATTGTGGTAGATTGGTTGTTTCTCTGGCGTCTGTCGTGCTTTACTTAGGCTAAGGTTGAGAAAGTACAGACCAGAGGCGGAGGTTCGAGAGTGGGGTTTTATGCATGGATTGATTTGGAAAGAACAATAGGCATCAGGGGGTGAGGAGAATACGGTCTGTCTGTTAGGAAGCGCTGCATATTCCTGCACAACCTAGGCGTTCGATTGCAAGCTCTGGTCAGCGGTGAGAGCTTTCCTCAGCAGATGCGCCAGTACCAATATTGTGGGAGATGTCGTCTCGAAATCTTGCCACGGGCGAAGGGTTGCGTGCGCTCTCATCGTTGCGTTCGACCGCAATTGCACAGCACATGACCATCCTACCGTTTGATCTCCTTCCAGCGAATTCGAAGATTTTAGAAACTCGGATAGACACGTAGGTGATGAGTCCAAGTCGAGCACAAATGCAGCTATCCGTTCGATATTGTGATTTGCACATTAATGCCAGCGGTGAAGCAGATTGCGGGACCACCAGCGCCGCAGCCCGAGCTCGAGCCCACTGCCCGCTCATCCATGTGCAGATGTCAAAAACACGAACACGAACATGGTCCAACCGGAGATGGCATATCCGCTGGGTGATGCTCTATCGGATGATCTCGAGATCTCCATCTCCGTTGGCGTCTTGTTCCTGTTCATCGCAAAGCCGTTAAAATTGAAGATTGTTAGGTTCCGCACAAAAGCGTTTCATGTAGGACCGTTGTTAGTGGCCTTTTTTTCTTGGCGCTTGAGGGATACTGGTTCTTCAGGTAAGGGCCGAAATAAATTGTTCGTCTCGAAGCGTTCATCTGAGTCGAGACAATATGGAGACTACAGACAACGCGTACCTGCATCTCGGACGCCTAGATGACTGGATCGGAAGGATAATGAAGGACCCACTCGCACGAAGTGACGTAAGGAGGAAAGAGTCGGACTTCTAACGGATGAAATCTGACCGCTACCCCGAGGAACAGAGATAGGTCCCAAGAACGCCCCTCATGATAGCTTCTACCTTCAAGTGGACGTTCCATCAATGACGAGTTTTGGGAAACTGGGTACATACACGTCCAGGCTTTAATGATTACGAATCTACAAAACACACGCTAGCACGCCTCGAGGATATCCGATATGTCGAGACCAGGGCTTAGCCGAGCTGGCTCGAGCGTAGCTGTCGCTAATAAGACGATCGTGCTAGTCACTGGCGGCAATGCAGGTAGGATACTAATATCACAAGCCAGCCAGACTATGGTTGCTGAAGGACGTCGTCAGGCATCGGTTTCGAAATTGTCAAATCAATAGCTCCGCTACGATCGGATTATCAAATCTTACTTGGATGCCGCGACGTCAGTAAAGGCGAACAAGCAGCGGCATCCCTGGGCGCTCCGCTCAACGTTAATCCAATACAGCTTGATATCACCGACGACCAGTCCGTTGAGCATTGTTTCAAAACTATCGAGCAATTGTTTGGCCGGTTGGATGTACTGATCAACAACGCTGGCACAGCAGGCAAGGATCTGCTAGATGGTGGTTCTCAGCCGACACCTCGCGAGCTTTGGAACCATGTGTACAGTACCAACGTTATCGGTACAGCCATCTTGACCCAGCGACTGGTGCCGCTGTTAGAGCGAAGCAAAAACCCGAAGATCGTTTTCATCGGCGCTGAGCTCGGAAGCATGGGAAGGCTTTTAGAGAGCAAGGAGCCTACCGAGCAGGGACTAGTCCCCTTTGCTTCAAGCAAAAGTGCTGTCAACATGATTGCGCTTGATTATGCAATGAGGTATCCCAACTTCAAGGTCAACGTCTCATGCCCTGGACACAAATCGACCAGTTCGAACGAAACAGATCTGACGGTCGATGAGGATCCTGTCGAAGGTGCTGTGAATGTCATCCGACTAGTGACGGAGGATAGTAAGTCGACCGCGACGTTTACGAACAGCGAAGGGACAATACCTTGGTAGTAACATTGTTCAAGACGGCAGAAACGGTTGCTGCTCATCATTGTCTCTGCAATCTGTTCTCGTGTCTAGGAAGTGAGCGATTCGGTAGCTGGAATGACAAAGCATTCCAGCCACAAACCCGACTGCATCATTTTTGAATGCAAGTAAGAGACCCGCAGTGACCATCATTACCATCCATCGCTCTTTGCTTTCACCCTCGTCGATACAGTCTGCTCTCAGTGTTTTGTCCTTTAAATCTCGTGCCCGGGTCGTGCTGTTCAAGCTTTCCCCGACGCTAACCAGCTCAAGCCCGGCGGCGATGACCATGACCGTGAGCAGAGCTGTGGGAAATCTGTCCAAGAGCCCTGTCAAGCTGTTGCCGAAGCCCAGCCCAAGCAACAGCTTCAGCAAGCCAAGGAATATGATGCTGGCGCCCGACCTTGCGCCAAATCGGTATTGAGCTGCTAGGCCGCCGCTTCCGTGACAAGTAGGCATGCCACCGAACCAGCATCCTATCAAATTCATACCAGCGACGCTAAGTCCGACGCTTGTGACAGTTGGTGTAGATACATCGGGCAGAAGATCGCCTGCGAGAGCCACCACAGCGATGACTGAGTTCAATATGGTGAGAGGCAGCTGTCCAATGCCAGCATCGAGAACACCAACTCTCCACTCGGAGATGCGTGGCAAATATGACTCTGGTCTCCAAGCTCTCATTTCAGGCAACTTGTATCCACCTAAGCTTGTTAGGACAATGGCGAAGACAAGCCCGAGCATCGTAACCAGCAGCGCAAACGGAATTCTTCTCATCCTTGCACCACCATTGCAAGCCAGCAATAACAAGAAAGCAGCCACAATCCACAGCCTATTGTCAGCCCAGCTAGGAGCCATCCAGCCCAATTGCGCGACAGCCTTACCGCCCGCCGCGACTACCAACGACAATCCAGCCCCAACCTGAATGCCCTTCACGACCGGAACGGGCACCCATTGATTCACGATCTCAAGCAGGCCCGTTACACTCAACACTCCGATACATGCGGCCACGAAGATGCCAGCTGCCATAACCTCACCTCGGCTCAAACCCTTCGCAATCGCAATCGCAGCAATGGCTTTCATCGGTTGGACTGGTAGCGGTATGCCGAATAAGACACCCGTAGCAATATTGTACAGGCCTGTTAGGATGAGAGTCGTGCTCAACGATATCTGGTGAGGTGTACTTGGCGAAGATGCTAAGGCTATCAGAAGAGGTAGGAAGGTGCCGAGGTCGCCAAGGCTGCCGGAGATCTCTGCAAGAGGCTGAGAGCGGAACGTTCGGACGTTGTGGTGATGGATACGGCGGAGATGATTGGGAAGCACGGTAAAAGGGCTGGTATTAGGCATTTTGAGTGATTGACGGCTCCGGGCGGATTTGCATTGGCCGACGCAGACCACGTTCGCATGCACAGATTTGTTGTTTTGAGTTGTCGAGGACCACAACACCACGTAATTGCGTCTTCTAAAGACGACGTGCCAAAAGCCTGCGGCCAAAATAAGTTGACGGAGCACATACGTACAGCCTTTAGATGGAAGACGATCTAGTCCAAGTTCAGGACGTGTACGAGCAGGCCGCACCTTTCGTACAATGTGGCTTGGCGCCTCGATTGTCTAGGCTAATCGGCATCTTTTGACCCTTTACTATATTCTGCAACCTGCACACATATACATGCCAAGGAAGATGAGCTAATCGGATAGGAACGTTTTTCTGAATTTCACGTTGCTTGCAAGACTGAGATAGATACATGACTTAGGATCTTAGATCCCCATATATGATGGCAAAGATTTAGGTGAATGTCACTGCGTGGTGAATGAAATGTCCATGCTCTTTTGAATCGCGCCAATATTGTTGGGTAGTCGCTGTGAGGCAGCCAAAGACTGTCGGGTATCCAGCCGCTTAATGTCAGAATATATCATGTCCAAGAGTCAAATCGAGCTGTTCCAAAAAGCGGTTCAAGCGCCAAGGCACAAGCTATTCCAGTTTCGGAGTTAGCTTGACGCGCTTCACTAAAGGTCTTCAAATGCCTCTTTCCTCTTTCACAGCGAATTGTTTCGTCACCAAGATCCGTGGTGATGACCACGTGCCTTGCGGTGTCATCTCCAAGTCGGCGCCAATTTCTCTATGACTGACTTTCGTGGTTGGCCGAAGATAGCTTGGCCTCGAAAATGACATGGTCTTGTCGACCGATTTGCCGTAGGCTGCCGACGGTTGGACAATACCTTGTTCATCGTCCTCGATCCAGACCGTGGAGCGGACATGAGGAATGGTCGACTTCAATTCCGGCTTCGGCGGTTTGGCCGAAATATCATCTGTATGTCTCTGATATCCACGACTGTATGCGGCGTATTTGCTCTCCTTCCGTGAGGTATGCACCTTCCGCGCTGTGGTATACAGACCGGGCGCTGTTGCAATAATGACAGCTATACCCGACTCGATGGTCCCCCAAAATGCCAACCATGTGGAGCTCGGGGTACTACTGCCAGCTCGAACGCCAATCGACACCACGCGAATAATGGCCGCGGCGATCGCGATCCAGCCAACGCAGAATATTGCGATGATGCCAGCCTTTTTGACTGGTGGAAGCTTCAAGCGCCAGATCAGGCCGGTGGGTAGCGCCATAATCATCAAGTCGCTCAACACATCAACGGCAAAAGCGTAATATAGAGAGATCAGCTGGGCTTGCGAGTCTCGCGGTGTGGCGCATGCGCCGATTGTGAACCAGGCGCTGATACTGCTACATGAGGTGAAGTGACTAACGACCGCACCACCGAAAGTCTGTAAGAAGGTTAGTGTTCTGTGGTGATTTTGGCTTTAGGGGATTTACCATTGCGCAAAACACCACTACCGCCCACCAGAGCTTGCGATAGAGCTTGTTCGATCGTAGCAGTTTCCAATACAGCGACAAGAGCGAGGCTTTCACAAGCCACAAGGTACACCAGAACAACAAGGTAGTCGCAAAGAATGTTCGGATCTGTGACATAGCGTCTTGGAGCAGCTCCGGGTAGGGCGACGTCGTTCCATTGATAACCGCCGAGACGCGGAAGATTGTTGCTGCGATCTTGATGTACAAGATTGTCGATACCAGAAATGTAAGATACGCCAGCAACACGAACGCATCTTCAGCGGCCAGAGCTTTCGGCCGTGTTATGCGGATCGCAATCCGAGTTATTGCAAATCCAGATACAACGCCTATCATTGAGTAACAGCAGTCGAGCAACACATCCAGGCTGATGTAATTCTGTGCTGCAGTAGACGCCATGGCCAAAACTTTATTTTCAGAAGTAGAGGGCAAAGGATTTGTTTGAACGAAGACTGCACTGACCATTCATTATGTACAGGAACTGTGCTGGACACTCTCTTTGCTGGATATCCAATTCCTGCTTTGAATTTATGTCAATGCGTACCGCTGCCCGCATGTGAAAGACAGACGGCACGACGGATCGCTGCAGGGATACCCTGATGGACCTGCATGAAGATTTGGGTGTCGAGAGTTACTAGCGTCCGCTATATCGCAACGGCCTTTCGAGCCCCGTTTGAGGAACGTTGAGGGCATCGGCTACGCCATCAAGCTCAGCATATATTGCATTCTGACGTGCGACGCCTTTCAGTCGGCCTGTGAGCGTAAGGTACACTTTCACTCACTTAAAAGCCACAACTGTGTCCTCGACTACATCTGACGATTACACGGGCTGATCGAGCCGATTGCCCAAGGAAATGCTTCTGATAGATACAGGTATGGTCCATAATATTTAAAACTTGGTGGTAAAAATGGGCCTGATTAAGCGTGTGTTAGCATGCCGATAGTGGTCTTAGCAATACGTAATCCAGCCAGATAAACGAATTAACGTCTCGAGTTGTTACGGGGTGCCAGTGCCCTATAAGCTTATCGAGTGATGATGAGATTTAACTGGTTTCTAGGCTGGCATCGTGTCACTTAGTGGGTTGCTTATTTCGGACCCGTTTTTACCACCAAGTTTTAAATATTATGGACCATACCTGTAGAAGATTCAGACTTGGCGGAACTGAGTCCCGTGACACGGAAAACTATACTACACGAGGTAGGTATGCTATTGAGACCAAGCAGCTCCGGCGATCCCTAAGCGCTTTTTGCAAGTGAGTTACTGCAGGTACAAGGTGTCGACATAGTCCATCATCTCTGTTTACACGTCTCAGGTCATAGGATGCATACATTTCGTGCTGCTGGTTTGGTTGTCTAGAGTTCCAAGCTTACGTTGAGGCGAGCCTCGCCTGGGGTAGCAACAAATTTTAAACTGTGCAAAAAGCATTCGAAGGAACCTTCGATGGTGGAACTTGCCAAAGAAGGTTCTTCTCCGCTCTGGTCCGTGCCACTAATGGCTCCACACAATGAAAACCCCCGAATCCGCTGAATCTTAGACACTTGCAACAGAAGACATGCTTCAACAATATTCTCTACGGTCTACTCTCGTCCTCCATATTTTCTACAAGTCATCTCGCTATGCGCTTTTCCTTAAACAGTGCGTAAACTTGACTGATGGTGCTATGTCTGCGACACTGCGTTAGGGGCCAGAATTCTTGCTTCCATCGCCACCATGTGACCTGACCCTGGACAAACTTGTTTCTTGAAACCACGCTACTTCGGTAAATGGAGCTCTCCACTTCAACCGAGATTTCCAGATATTCCTGATTCTATTCCACGGTGCTCCCGCCCTGTTGTCCACGAGCCAACTATGATGGCATTACTACCTACGTCCAAAGGGTACTTCGATACACATTGAGGTTCTAAATCTTACTTTGTGCCAGGATGCAGAGGTATATTTCAACGGACCACAATTAGATGCGACAGGCTATGGCCGCTACTGGGCATCCGCTGGCCATGAGGACATCTCTATGCTGCCGAGGCTACAAACCCTGTAATTTGCACCTGCAACCCGACGCGGCATCGATTTGGAGTGTGATGTCTTGACATATGTACTGTGGTCGAAGGCCATATCCAAATTGCTTATTTCTAGCGGCCCTAATCTTCGGTAAGTCCCCTCGACTACCCACACGAGCCTTCTTGGTCTAGTACCAGGCACTTCATGCCCGTTACAGGTGGTTGCATGCACCGTTCGCTCATAGAGCCTTTCACCACCAATGCCCCATCTTTTGCCAGGTTATTCCCGATCGTGCCTGCATTTCGGCAACGGGCATAGCGTGTTTTGCAAACAAAACCTAACCCTTCACCCGTGGCTTTCTTTCTCCTCGAGCTCTCTGACAAGCTAGCCATCAACTTGACTAAAAATGCGCGTCTGTTCAAGCTTTCTACTGGTGACACTTCTCAGCCTCGCACAGGGTAACGAGCTTTTCGAACCAGTAGATTTCGACATCAGCGATGCTCTACTCTCCTACGGCGTCAATGTGTCGACTTTACCAGAGTTGGCGCCACTTTCCGAGCGCTCATCGCTGTCCGGATGCTCAATAGCGGTAAGTCCTTGTCGATAAGTGCCTGATGAAATTGGCTCATTTCTATGACAGTGTCGCTCTCTTAAGACGCTTTTCGGGGACCAAGTAGTTCTGAGGGATACGAGTGCATACGACATTTTTACCAATTCGTACTGGTCTCAGCAGCAACAGGAACCTGACCCATATTGCATCTTCAAACCGACCAAAGAGGAGCAAGTCTCTGTCCAGATTCTAATATCCCGATTGACTCAGTGCCCGTTCGCAGCGAAAAGTGGCGGACATGCAGCGTTTGCCGGTGCTTCCAGCATCGAAGGTGGCATCACGCTGTCCCTGGAGAATTTCAACCAAGCCACCGTATCTTCCGACAAGAAATCCGCTATCATAGGCCCCGGTAATCGATGGCTTCGGGTGTATGAACATCTTCAAGAATCCGGTATCGTGGTCGTTGGCGGACGCGTCGCGGCCATTGGTGTTGGCGGCCTATCTCTGGGCGGGGGCATCTCTTTCTTCTCCAATCTTTACGGCTGGGCATGTGACAACATCATCAATTACCAAGTTGTCACTGCCTCTGGAATCATCCTCAACGTCAATCAGAAGAGCTATCCGGACCTCTACTGGGCGCTCCGGGGCGGAGGCAACAACTTTGGCATCGTCATCTCGTTCACCGTCAATGCAGTTCCCCTCGCGCGAGGGGAGATGTGGGGAGGCTCCCGAACTACGCTCAACAGCACTGCATCCGAATTTCCAGCTCTCATCAAAGCCTTTGTCAATCTCGGAATTCAAGGCGCCATCACTGACCCAAATGCCGCCCAGATCTTGTCATTCACGCAATACCAAGGCCTCAACCTGGGCTCAGCAGCCCTTCAGTACGCAAAACCCGTTTCCAACCCGCCAATCTTCAACGAATACCTTGCCATCCCTGCCATCAGTGATACAACTTCTATCCGTACGCTCGCAAACCTCACAAAGGAATTCGCGCAATCAAATCCAGATGACAGACGCGAAACATACTGGGTCGCAGCATACAAACTCACGACTGACATGACGACCTATGTCAAAGATGTCTTCTACGAAGAATTAACATCCGTAGCTGATGTCCCGAACATCGTGCCTGCCGCTACCCTGCAAGTCATTACCCTGCCGCAGATCAAGGCAATGCAGAAAAACGGCGGCAATCCGCTCGGCCTTTCGCCGGATGAGGGCCCACTACTGCTTCTCAACATGAATGTGCAATGGGATACTGAGGCTGATGATCAAAGGATCCTGGACTTCTGCAGACGCATCATTGAGCGGACGAAAGAGTACGCTAAGCGGAACAGGCTGGACAATGAGTACTTGTATATGAATTACGCCAGTCAGTTTCAGGATGTGATTGGAAGTTATGGAGAGGCTAATAAGGCGAGGCTGATGCAGATTGCGAGGAAATATGATCCAACTAGGGTATTTCAGGATTTGATGCCTGGTGGGTTTAAGCTTGGCGGAGCGCCAGCTGGTTGAGGCGGAGGATAGATGAGGATGCTTCTTGTCTAGACATAAAGAGTACCATAGATGAAAGGGAGCTCTATTCTTGTCGTTGCAAGTATTGGACCGAGCTTGCAGTGAGCAGGTTAGCCGTTGAAAATGTTGGGAGAATGAGTCATGAACATTCGTACCATACAGCCAAGTTAATAGATAGCATTCGAACACAATCTAAAGACCAACTAGTGGAAGAGTCGAAATGCCTCGACCTTAACCTTGGCTCCTCACGTTCCAAGTCCTATACAAGTCGCAATTACACACCTCGCAAGCATCAGCACCAAGTCCACACAGCGACGACTAAAACCCCAGCCTCTATCTCAAATAACGTTCCTCAATTCCTGGCCCGCCAAAAACCTCCTTAAATTATCCGCAATCAACGCCTCGCTCTCCTGCGGCCTTCCACCAGCAGCATGAGGACTGATAATGGTATTCGGCGTCTTCCAGAACCTCGAGCCCTCCGGCAACGGCTCCTTTTCGAACACATCCAGCGCAGCACCACCGATCTCACCCTTGTCCAGTGCATCAGCCAACGCCTCCTCATCGATACTTGTCCCCCGTCCAACATTCACTACCCAAGCATGGTCTGGGAGCATCCCAAGTCGCTCCTTGTTAAGCGCATGCTTCGTGCTCTCACTGCCCGGCAAGATCATGACTAGCGCGTCGGTCGTCGAGAGTATTTCGCCAAGCTTGTCCTCACCGTAGACCTCGACGCCGTTCCTGACGCCCTGTGACCGCGCAATACCACGAACGTTCGCACCAAGACTGATCAGATGTGGCGTGAGCGTCTTCGCGATATTGCCGAAACCCCAGATGGTAACATTCGCCCCGCGTAAACTCGTAAACTTGCCCTTTGGCCGGTCAGGTTGCGGCCCGCCGAGGTGGCCGGGCCATTTCCCCTGGAGTTGGTAGTCGCGCATCTCGAAGAAGCGGCGTGCGGCGTTGAGAAGCAGTGCGAGTGTGTGCTCGGCGACTGTGTGGTCGTGGAGACCGGAGCCGGTTGTGACGACGACAGACTTGTCGAAGCCGGCGTTGAGGACGTCGTTGGGGCCGGCCGCGAGTGATTGAATCCATTTTAGGTTCTTCATGCGGGACGCGGCGTCCTTCAGGTTATCGGCGGTGTTGGTCCATGTAATCAGTATCTCGGCGTCGATGAGGTCCTCCGGAATCGGAGCTTGGACATCGTACGGATGCAGGGTTGGAGCGAAACCTTTGAACGAGTCAATGTTGAGGGCTAGCGAGGTTGGGTAGAGCAGCTTCATGATGGATGGTCTAGGTGGAAATGAGCCAAGAATGTGGTAAGAATACTACGAGAAGGCAGGAGTTGATCACCACGTCCTTTCGCTGAGATGGTCGCTACATAATATAAGTCGGCAATCGGGCATGTCTCCGGGGAACCCCCCACTTAAATTTTCCGCCGCAGCACGTGATTTCAATCGCCGAGGAGGCCATGGCGAAGAACACGAAAGCAGAAAGCAACGTCCGCACTGAAAACTTTGGGAAACACTGGAACAGCGAGGAAACTTGAAGTATGTACTGGGAGATTTGGCGCTCTGCCAGTTGGTGCCAGAGGTTTGAAACGTTTATCTACGTGCAGCACATTGCTACAGAGGTCACAGTGCCTTTGGCGTTGCCTTGCCCGCCACACCTTCACATCAGCTTTCCTCAATATGACGATAGAGTTGACACAATAGAGTCTGTCTCAGTTCAGTCACAGGCCACTTCTTGACGAGATGTGAAGTCATCGACTTTAGAATGTGCATCGGTGTTAATGATCATGCATTCGATGAGTTGGCTGTTGAAGCCTCTGATCCTTGGGAACCCTAGTCGTTATGGATTTTTGACAGCGCATCTGAGGGTGGACATAGAATGGTGGATGATCCAAATTGGGAGCGTAGACCTTACTCAGGCTGATGAAGTCCCAATCAAAATCGCGAGCCTCGATATGCCTGATTCTGCGTCGACAAGGTCACCCTTCAGCTTCGTAAACACGAACTGGTCGGCGAGCGTCCAATGAGCGACAAGTATGCATCTACGTAGTGAGGGACCGCACAAGACACAACTTGATGATGGAAGCTATGCCAAGGTCAGAACCAGTGCTTAACCCTTGGGTTAGAAGTGTGGCGCTACTATTTTTCTTCAATAGCGTCTTCCGGCCAGATTCGTCTAGACCCTCGGCTAATACTCGGCTTCTCCTGTCAGCACTCCCACTTTCATCACGGTAAGACAAGACGACATGAACTTTGAGGATCTCTTTCGTTTGCTTGTCAGGGGACGCTCTTGTCGGTTAGAGCGTCCAGCGGACTGGATTTTTGGCTCAATCTCAACAACCTTCTAACCAGCTCTCTTTGCTTTCTGCTCATCTACAATGCCCGCGCCAACGGACATCCTCTCAGATCCCGAAATAGCTCAGGCCTACGACGACGTCCGCAGCGACAAGTCGCCCACAACATGGATGGTCCTCAAGTACGAGTCCGCCATGAAAGATAACCTGCGTCTAGACAAGACAGGAGAGGGTGGCATCGCGGAGATGTGTGAAAGCTTAGGAGAGGATGAAGCTGCTTACGCCTACGTGAGGATGAAGTTGGGGAATGACGAGTATTCGGAACGGACGAAGTTTGTGTTTGTTGTTTGGGCAGGTGAGTGTTACTTTCCTTGGTTTGTGAAAGTTGATGGATGGAATGGCGGTGCGAACCGAGCCGAGAGTGGCGATATTCTGGATTAATCGGCGGGTCAAGCGAATTGGGGTGTGCGTATTGGGCTGATAGGAAGCTGGTGTAGGCCCGCAGACAAAAGTCATGCGCAAAGCGAAGATGTCCTTCCAGTCTGGTCAAGTCAAGCAAGTAATTCGGACCTATGCTGTTGAGATCCAGACCTCCGAGAAACGAGAGCTGGCTGAGGACATAGTTACGATGAAGCTGAGAAAGGCTATGGGCGCCAATTGTAAGTGCAGCATAATCACAATCAGCGGTGATGTTCAACAAGTGACTGATTGTACATAGATGATAGACAAACTTCAGCATACTAATGCGTGGCATTTGAGTTGCAGCTGCGATAGACATAGAGTGAACTCATGCGTATCCATTGCATCTTTGGTCTATATTGTCATCACCATAATTCTGAAAGCACCGCTAAACCCGCTTGGTGGAAGTTAATATGGCAAAAGAAGACAGAGTATCGACTCTCTCTTTTCCGATGGTGAGCCATCTTGTGTTCTTCAAAACTTAGAACTTGGTACAAAATGGCATCCAAAGTGATCGTCAAGCCTACCAATTTTGGATCACTTTCCTCGCCCTCTTAGAGAAAAGAACTTTTTCAACCCTACTTCTTCGTCCTGTTTTTGTACGCCATTGGTCGTTCCAGACTTGCTGGTCAAAATGAAGGGCTCCAGCTTCTGATCCCTGCTAGGCGGTGGGCCGGTATTCCGTAGGTAATCCGCCAAGTCGGCGGTGGCCCCAACTCCCTTCATTTGACCTTGCGACTCTGCTCGCGACCCCGCTTTCTGGGCGCCGGCAGACCTGTTCGCCCGAAGTTTCTCAACATGACTTGCATGCGTCGGATGCGTAGGGCGATAGCTGTCCAATTTACTCCCGGTCTGCGTCAGATGAGGGCTCTCCGCTCTCGCTCGGGTCTGATTCTGCTCACGAAGCTGTGCAGCTCTGGTTGGGGTTGGTGCCGCTCTGCCTGGTGCGGGTGCTGTGCTTCGTTTCACAAGATCTTTTAGTCTATCGACGCTATGTGTACGTTTGAGTGCTGACGTGGCTTGCGCTGGAGATGAGAGAATTGGCTTAGCTGTCATGTTAGCAGGTGGTGCAGTGTTGCGGAGGAAGTCGATCAAGGACTCTTCTTGGATCTGAGGCTTGGAGACCGGTTCCTCTAGGGCGTCATCATCGCCGTCCTCAATGGCGTACGGATCTTTGTCGCGCTGGCGGGTCCTGTTATGCATGCCTTCGTCCCCTTGACCACTCGACTGGCGCACGGAAGTCTGGTGCGATTGCGGCGGTTGAGACGTTCCTGCCTTTGTGGCGTTGTTGACAAGTGGTGTGTTGGAATTTAACGTTGTGTGATCTATGGATTGCACGCCATTCGTATCACTCGAATCCTTGGGTAAAGAAGACGCCAGAGCATTGAGTTCGTCTGAATCCATCGTTGTGCGGAATGGGGCGATGTGACGATTAATGCGATGGTCGCCTTGCTCTCGAGGTGGTCCTTCGCGGATGAAGTCTATGAGTGCCGAGGACTCTGCGTAGCGTGAAGGTCGTGCATCCCGAGCTTGAAATTTCAAACGACTTTGCGGCTTCGCAGTGGACTGAGGAGGATTTTCGCTCGACGGCCTTGGTAGTTCAACAGGTGGCTGCTTCGCGGTGTAAGCTGCCACAGCTCCGCCAGTAAGTGCCTTGGGCAGCTGATCGTTGTTGCTTGGTCCCGTTGATCGTACATAGTCGGCAAGATCTCTGACACTACCCGTATGATCAACTTTAGCATCTCTGGGCTCGCCAAGAGGGTTTTTGGCCCTTGGAGTCGAGGCTGCTTGCGATACTGCATCTTGCGAGACAAGCCCACCTTTTCGTGATTGCTGATCAGGCGTGACCTGAGGCGCTCGACTGGCTTCCATGCTAAGTTTCCGTGATCTTGTCTTCTTATGAGTAGCGTTTTCTTGTCCAGGAGGCGCTGTGTTGCGGAAGAATTCTGCAAGATCTTGAGTTTGTGTTCGCCTTGGCGATGAGTTTACCTGGCCATCGTTAGCAAATGATTTGGAGCGACTTATCCGACTCACATCGTCTTCCCTAAAGTTGGCCGTAGCGGGTGTCAGGGTGTAGTGGAGAGTCTCTTCACTGTTGATCAGTACCTCGAGGCTACGCTTCGCAGCCTCGTCATTCTGACTAGCTTTCATAATGTTGTTGTCCGAGTCGCCACGCATGCGTAGGTGTTGTTTCCTTGGCGGAGAGGCTGAATTAGCCGTCTCTGGACGAGCACTGGTCGGTGTGGAGGAATGAGCTCGTCGAACATCATCAGACATGTCGCCCGCAGCCCTCTGTTGGTATATGGTCTGCGGACGTCCTGTAGCGTCTCGTGTAAAGCCGAGTAGCCGGCTGCTGCTTGAAGATGACTTCGAATTACCGCGAGAGCGATGGCCCCGCACGCCATCGATAGATGATGTTTGTCTGGCATGTTGCTTTGGCAGGTGGGGCAAAGGGTCTGCATCCTCAGTCTGTCGCGTGTTAGAATGTTTGCTGCTGACTGGTGAGACAAGCATATCAGTCTGGATTGTCTCAGGCGTGTTCGCGTCGGCCACAGGTGGCATGACTTGTGGATAGGTGGCACCACTATAACGGGTGCCATCTGGCTCTGGTGCCGATGCATAGACGGAGGAAGTTCGGTCAGAATTTCCGGCTTGCGATGCGCTAGCCCGCATGTCTTTCGGAAATCGAGGTGAATGCTCACGATGGCTGTAGATAGAAGGGGTGTCCATCTCGTGAGCATGTTGTGAATACCGCTTATAGTCTTCTATCTGCTGGGTCGCAATGTCATGGTACGACGTGCGGTCACCTAGGTGTTCAGCGTACTCCTGCGAAGCTGCTGATTTGTTCACGTGCTTCGCCTCCTGCTCCCCAGACGAGAGGCGGCCTTCCGGGACGTGTGTTTGGTCGAAGTCGCCAGAGCGCTTGATGGAGGCATGGGTCAGCGGCTGATCCCCTGAGCTTGGCTGTTTTCTTGCTTGTGGCTCGCCGCAGTCCATATCTACTGGCAGTGGTGTTCTGCCGACATGATGATTTCCCATGGCACCCAGAGCTCCCGCTAGAACGCCGACAGTATTGTTCAGCTGCTCAGAAGATTGGGCTGTCTCCGGTCTAGACCGCTCTGCATCTGCTTTCTCTTGGTGTGGGATAAAGTTGGGGGTCATTTGTAAAAGGTCTGGGACGCTTCTGGCCATTTCAGGTTCGGTAACTTGTGCAGTATGCACACTAGATCTGTCCTCTTTTGCTGAACGCTGCTGAATCGGCAGCACCAAGCTGTTACTAGCAGAAGAAATTGCTGTATCAAATTGTGTTTGCACGTAAGGAACAGAGCTGGATCGTTGGCGATCGAAGGTTGGACGCCGCGGACTTCTTTCTTGGAACAGCGGCGGCTTCTCATTCAGAGGACTTTCAGGATAAATGCCGGGCATGATTGGCATGCTAGCCGGTCTCGTCGAACGGCCAGCGATATTACTATCATTTCCAGATTCATATCCATCGATCTCCTCAACATCTCTCTCGGACTCTGGCAACGGTATTTGGGATGGCGTCAATGTCATGTTTCTCGTCAGGTTGCCATTCACTTCAGCAATAGGCGGGATTGAGTGGTGCAAACTGCTGCTTGTGGTCCGGCTACGTGGGGAATCCGTAGCGAGGGACAGTAAGCCATCCGGTGATAATGGTCTGGACGACGAATCGGTCGGGGAACGAGTGTTTCGCCTCCAAGATCGCCACAGCCGCGAGAGTGGACTGTCCCTGCCGACGTGGTTCATGTCTTTTCCGTCCAGCACAAGGTCAGCGTTTCCGGTTCCTGACTCACTTTCCGAAACTGAGGTAGATATTGTGATATGTCGAGCATTATCGTGACGTTTCTGAGCATATTGAGCAGCGTAGTACATGGCCTGCTCTCCGAGATATTCGATAATTGAGGTCAAGAATATTGCAGAACCTGGACTGATGACCATCGACTGACGTGAAGCAACGGGAGACGCGGCCACTCGCTCAAGAATGTGCTCTTTCTCGAGCCACTCTTCCTCGTCCTCTTCTTCCAAATCGCCCATTCGAGCATAAACCATACATCGCAAGCGAGCCAATTTCCACACCAAATCGGTGTCAAAGTCCAGCTTAGGTTGCACCAGATGCTTTGTCGAGTATAGTTCCTCTGCCTCTTCATCTTCCATATACTCTCTTAGTTCTTCCTCCGCAACTCTTAATGCCGCCTTACCGAGACGCGGTTTTAGAACGGCTGGCACAGCCGCTCTTAGCTGGCCAAGCGCAACTGAATGCGAAGTTGCGATGATACTGTACAAGACATGGTCTAGAAATTCGTTCAGCAGAGTGAGCGCCGGCTGTGACACAACGACGTTTAGGTCCAACTCTGCTGAGATTAGGTCTGATGCTTCTGTTTGGGCGATGTAGGCTGGCGGGGGATTCGCACGTGGTGCAGCCAGCGCAGCAGTACCTGAATGAGCAGAGTTCGACACGGCATCGCTCGAAAAGCTAGGACTTCTCACAGACTTCATCTGCGCAAAGTCCAAGCCAGTCGGCCTAGACTCGCGCGTTGCCATCATCTGGTGTTAATTTGGGATGTTCTAGATGCTCGCGAATCCCAGGAATCGTGGTACTGTGTAGCTCTCCAAATTCCTCGCCTGACCCTAGGTGATGCTAGTGCAGGTCTCTTATCGTGCTGTCATTATCCCGTGCTTTTACGACCTTTTGTCCTGACAGTTCTTACGCTCACTCGTACTGGAGGACGCTGACCGAAGTCAAAGAAGTGATGGAAAGCGCGCAGGAAGGATGATGTACAGCTTTGTCGCGGTGAAGCGTGGGGTCACGGCAGGACCATGTCCAGGTGAGATCGGCAGAATTTTGTTGTCAATCGTTAGGCTAGGGAGACAACAAATGGCGTATCGTAGATCAAGTGGTGTCCACCTTCCGGAAGCAATGGTCGTCCGTAGCAAGATTTGACAACGAGATGATGTGGCAGAAACGGATTGCGCTGCGAAAAAGTCATACAATAAGATAAGTATGCACGAACGCTTCTGGAGACTGGGGTGGGAGGCTGAGAATGATCTGACGCTTGCAAGACCAGGATGATGCAAGTTATGCGGAACCGATCCTCAACTGGAGCGCATTGATTCTGCTACATCAGGTACGCTTGTAAGTCTTCGGAAGGACTGTGGACTGGCTTAGCTGCATCGGCTAATGTCGTCAAGATGCGCAAAGAAGTCTAGTCAGACCTCTTACCGGCAGCGGGGGCGTCCTGAAACGGACGAGAGATTGACGGTCTTTGGCCAATGAAAGTCGCTAGATGCGGACATTTTCGCGAATGGCGACTGAGAAAGTTCTCAGCTCGAACCTTTCTGCCACCGATCTTCACGGTCATCGCTAAAATGGCAGGCGAGTGCCCGTTCGCAAACCATGACCGTCAACGATAAAAGCTTGAGCTGTAAATCGAGTAAGTCTCATGCCAAACGATGAAGATTTCGTACGAGGCTGCTAGTAGAATTGCCAGATCCAGCGCAGGTTGCACTAGCGGAGCGAGAGTGGTGCGGTGCCCCTGACGCTTCATACTTCTTTGCTTCTAGCGTTGCTTGACTTGGACGCGATGCTGTGCTCAGTGGCCGGATTCGGGTGACGAACCTTTAGCTTCGTGCAATATGGGCTCGGCAACCCTGCATCTAGGGACTTTGCTTCGCTTCTGAGAATACTTGTTTTGTCTGAAACGTTCAAAGTCCTGAGAAACATTCTGGGAGTGACGAGCGATGCTTCGTGCTCTCTGCAAGTCACGATGCCATATTACGCCAGTAAACACGATGATGCAAAAGTGCCTGATTCCAAACAGAAGATATTTCTGTGTCTGCACTTTCCAGCTTAAGACCAAGTCGCGACTTATTTGCACTAGTGATCCCACGTGTGTAACCATACTGACAAGGAGATCCGAGCAATCGCCGTTTACTTACAACAGCACAGGGAGTAGTGAATGCAAAGCTTGGAGTAATGGAGACTAACTCCACCACGAGGGTTTTGCAACACGAGGGTTTTGCACCACCGCGTTCA